>JADRCH010000142.1:2138112-2213940 GCA_019843965.1 Rhynchomys soricoides | reverse complement strand
CTGCTGCTGCTGCTGCTGCTGCTGCTGCTGCTGCTGCTGCTGCTGCTGCCGCTGCCTGAGTCAACAGAAAGCCTCTCACACAAGCAGACTCCCAGGAGACTGATGCAAACTCTCAGCAAAGCTCCACCTCAGCAGACCTCGGGAGGGGAGGCATCCACAGGGCCTGGCTTCCCACTGCTGCCCTCTGGCACAGTTGGCTCCCTAATGAGTACACACAACCTTATCAATTTTTAAATACTCTAAACAAAAAGGCATGACATTCACAGAAGCTTTTGTCCATGAAGAGCTTAAATGACACACACTCAATACCCAATTATGAGCAGGCAGGGCAGGGCAGGGCAGGCCTAGGACATCTGTGAACATTCTGGAGGTTCTGTGGCTTTGGAAGACAAGGCTCCAGGAATGGGGGTCTGTCAACCTGGTCCCTTCCTCAGGCCTTGCTGCTCCAAGATCAAGGACTGCATGTCTTCTTAGTGATTCACAGGTACAAAGTATGTCCGCAGGATAGTCTTGGATGGAAAGGGCTTGGGAGGGACAGTTCCAATAATGGAAAACTTATATTTACACTCCACAATGTCTCAGAGAGAAACAGGCCCGGAAACATTTTTTAGCTTCTGTGTTAGTGTGCATGAGTGCATGCGTGCATGCATATGTGCATGTGTGTGTGCGTGTGTATGTGTGTGCGTGTGTGTGTGTGTGTGTGTATTTGGGCACATGTGTGGGTGCACATGTTGAGAGCTGGGGTTGATATTAGGAATCTTCAATTACTTTTTTATTTTCATTGAGACAGTGAAACCCAGAGTTTACCAAGATGGGTAATCTTGTTAACCAGCTGAGCCATTTCTCCAGCCCTGTGATCTGGAAGGACTTTCAATAGCAAGCTGCAACCCAAGAGGCCTGAGCTTTGGAGACGTTTTCAAAGGCATCTTCCTCATTCTACTCAGGGCATTCCCGGCATAAGGCCCCTTGCCTCTCAGGAGCACTAGATCTGTCCCTTCTGTCAAAAAAGATCACTAGAGAAGGAGTGACAGAGGTGGGCTCTAGTCCCAGCTCTGCCACTTACTTTATGTGTGACCTGGTTCACCCTCTTTGAGCTTCAGAAAGAGATGACATAGAAAAACGAGTATCCAAATGGGCAGAGGGACCAAAAAGGAACACAAGTGTCCTCAAACACGTAACAAGGGGATGTTCACACTGTCTCACATCCAACTTCCTGCCCAACACTGGCACCTTCTCAGGCTTTGGAGATTTCTTGAATTGATCATCAATCTGACATTTACATAATATTCCAGACCAGTCAGCCCCATCAGCCCTGCCCTGTAAAAACGTGGAGGGAGAAAGGTCTATCCAACCACGAGTGAGGTCAGCCTAACAAGGCAAAGTGCTTGGCAATACAGCATCCAGCCTCTGTAAGAGGCAGATATGGGGCCCCTCTGTATCTGGGCAGGCCTTGGTGTACAAGGGTCCCCTCAGAAGCCCTGTACTCAGGTATGGAGCTGAGCCCAGCAGGCTCTCCTAGCTCCTCCTCTGTGTGGAAGCCCTGTTTGGTGGACGTCTTCAAGGGATTCCTCTCACTGTGTTGGCCTCAGTTTCCTCATTTGCAAAGTCAAGACTTAGGTTAGACCCTCTCAGGAATATCCTAGTTCATTTCAGGTAGAAAGAGTGATCCTGTAGAAATTCACACACAAAGCTCAGGACAGATGCTGTCCTCCCCAGCAGGCAAGCCAAGGAGACTCTCAGAGAATCATACACATCGGTCCAACCACTTCCAGCTTCTCTGGGATCTTGTTCCCACCTTTCATGTGTTCAGGTTCTCTCCCCTCCAGCTCTCTGGGGTACAACAGTGGCAGCCTGACGCTTCCCTTCCATCCCTGGTCCATATTACTTCATCAGGCTCTGCCCACCCCTCAAAGTGAAGCCTCGCCAGAGAGACCCAGGGGGGCTCTTCATCACATTGGAGAAACAAACCTTTTGAGCAAATGTGTGTAATCAGGAAGATGGGCCCAGCGGGAAAAGCACAACTGTTATCACTCACCTGGCATGCAGCCCTGCTCCCTGCCACCCCCTCCAATCACTTTCCTCTTCAGTAAAGAGCTGTGCATATGTCCACTAGAGGACACCCCGCATACTCTCTTCTGCCTGCTCCTCCTTCCTACAGGCCCAGGGCTAATATGCCCTCCTGTCTCACACCCACAACACACATCATGTGTGTAGCATCCACAGAAAGGCACACCCGGAGCCCAGAGCCCAGAGCCCAGAGCCCTGGCTGGCGGCAGTTGCTAAGAGACAGAAGATACCCAGCTGGAATCTAGAGGGAGGCTTCTCGCTTGTCCAGAGGCAGGATAGAGAGGAAAGGAGAGAACAGGTTTGTAGTGATAAATGTCAGCTCCACCAGCTCCTGCCTGAGGGGGCAAAGCATTTGCTTGGGATTAGACTCAGCAGCGGCTAACCTCCCCAGCCTTCTGACAGCAGGAAGAGCTAGCTATAAATCGCATTTCTTCCCTGCTCCTGAAATATATGCCCTGAAACTAAGAGGACAAAAATCCCAAGGGAGAGGATAAAAGTTAGCCTTTTATTGTGTAAGACGCACTGCTGAAGAGAAGGATAATCTGAGAGCCTGGGCTGCAGCTACCACCACTCAAACCTGGCTTCTCTGGTTTGATGCTGATGCCCTTGGGAACACAGAGAAACCAATACAAGTTCCTTACAGGGTGTTGTGAGGGCTAAGGTTAGTAATTCCCTGGTGTACTAAGTATAGCACCTTGTTCTCAGTCAGTTCCCACAGATGCCTATGTTCCCTGGCTGTGGACAGTGGGAGTGAGCTAGGTGACCATGTGACTTGTCCTGAAAACGAGATGTGCCAAAAGGGCAGTATGAGGCCATGCACACCAGTCCTGTGAGTGGCAGACACCTGGTAAGGGAAAAGAGGGTCCCAGCGAGACCGCCCACCGTATCGCTGTCCTCCCTTTGTCCCAAGATCTCCATCCTCACAACATTGCCCTACTGTCTTCACCCCCTTGTTAGGACACGGGTCCCGAGTGACTTTATCTGCCCACATCTTGTAAGATATGACGCAGGAAGTGTGGCCATTCTGAGCTTACAATAGATAAAACCCTCATTGCAGAAACAGACCCAGCCTCATCTGTGCCCTGATAAATCCCTTGTCAGAAACGAGATAGCTCTGTCCCCAGAACTCTGGACTCCACCGTGTTCTGCTCTCCAGGCATGGCTCCTGGATTCCAAACAGGACGCACACATAAGGAAGGTAACAGGCTTTCTTCACAAGGTTACATGTCAGTTGACAGACACAGGAGCCAGGTCAGAGGAAGGGACACTTGGGTTAGTGCCCTGAGTGGACTGGGGAGGGATAGTTCAAATCCTATAATAAGCATGGATGTATTTGTATAAAAATCTGGCACATGAAGAAGGAAGTGTCTGGCACAGTCTGGCAGTTGGTTCCTCAGAACTTAAACATAGACTTGCCATATGATCCAGCAATTCCACTTCTGGGTGTACACTCAAAAGAAAGGAAACCTAGAAGACATCAGAGTGAAGCAAGTAAAAAACCAAGGGACAAACACTGTAGGTAGGTCTCCGCTCGTTCACAGTACCTAAAGTTGTCAAAATCATTGAGACAGGAAGCAGGTGGTGATCACCATGGCTGGTGAAGGGAGACAAAGAGACCTTCTCCTCCAGGTACGGGTACAGCAGGCCCAGGGAGACGAGTGTTCTGTGAATTGATAAGGGGTGACTGCACAGAAGTGGGAAGCTGCCTGCACCATTAGCTGCATACTTGAAAGGCCTAGGATGGCGGAGCTGGGTGGAGCTCAGAAACACAGCACCTGCATAGCGTGAACGGATTCATACGCACTATATACATACACATGCATCTTGAAAAGGCTGAAATAACAGCCATCTGAAGCATCACAAGACAACCTGAAGGGTGAATGTGGATAGGTTCTGAGTTGAAAACTTCTGCATTTATCCCTAGGTGCTACCCATGGCAGTCATTAAAGAGCCATCTGTGGTCTCCCCCCACCTTCTCCTGTGCTGTTTTTCTGACTCCACACACTTGGGAATGTGAGACTCGGGTGACTGGATGCTCTGTAAGCTTCTCTCAGATGTTTCTGGAAGTTTCCATTTCCCAGAGATTTGGTACTTGGGAATTGAACTAAACCTAAAACCTTATCTCAGAAGAGAGGGAAGCCATGCTTGGTTCCACCCCCATGTGGCCAAGACACTGAAGGGGGTTGATGAAGACCAGAGCAAGGACCATAGAAATCCCTCCCTTCCCAGTCTGTACTTCCATCTACCCCTGTGTGTCTTCCAGCTAGAGACAGCCTTTACTTTCGCGTGGTCACCCCTGGCCAGAGGAGCCATTTGAGGCCCTTTACAACCCTACCAACAGCTCTTACCACTCTCTTATCCCAAAATAGGCTGCCTGGAGAAGCTGCATTATGCAAACCCATTCCAGCAGTTTAGGGGCCTGAGATGATGTAACCGAGAAGGTCTTGCAGAAGGTCTGCCACCCTAACATGGACCAGCAGTTCCAGACATGCCAGTCCAAGCTTCTGCCAACCATAGTGGGCAGTCAATGCTGTATGCACCAGCTTGCCTAAGTACTGTCACCACCCTGCCAGGAATTGAGTGCTATCGACGGTCTACCCTCTGGGAGATGTGACTTTTTCCAAGTCCCCAATTTCTTCAAAGGATAGGAGGACTGAAGAGAGCAGCCTCTCCAAGCACAGAGCTTCTCAGATGTCTCTCCCTTTCCATCTAAAACATCCTAGCCAATTTGTCACCATGTTCTGTGATTTCCTGGTTCTTCTCAATGAGCAGTGTGTAAAGCAGAAGCCACTGGCATCTTTATATTCTGGGTGAGCAAAAAGAGGGTAGGAAACATGCTCACGGTTGTAACATCTTGCAAATGGCAGCGCTGGGTCAGGGCCCAGCATGGTCTCTTGTGCATACCTTTAATTGCCACATAAACAGAGTATGGGGAGCTGTTTTTAATCATGTTGCTGTCCACCTCTCCAACTCCCACCTTTCCAGTGACATTCTGGGGCTTGGCTTCAGTTAGCTCCATGGCTGCAGGCTGCTTCCTCGGGCCTTAGATGGGCAAACTCATTTCCCTCCAAGTTCAGGCTCCTGGCACTATCAACTGAGGGGTCACTCTGCCAGCCTCAGCACCCTGAACCCTGAAAATGTAGGTGAGCCCAGTTTCTAGGCAAAACTGGTGAGGCTCCCTAGCAGCTTGGTTCCTGACCCCCACCCCCCACCCCAATGTGGTAAAAGCATTTTAATGTTGGGGACACTGTTTCTCCAGACACTATCATAGCTCAAATCCCTGTGAGTCCTCGGGATTCTGTGAGCTTCAGGTCAGAGCTGCCCAATAACAGGCACCCCATCATCATCTTACAGCTGAGGTCTGCGACTAGACTCCAGGCAGCTTAGTAACTCGGTAGGCAGCTTTTCATTTCCACCTTGATTCTTCTCTGAAGCCTAAACTATGACTCTAAAATGTCCATGTCACTGTCCCTTATTGCGTTTCCAAGCCCACCTTCCTCCCCCCCCCCCCCCCCCCTTTGTCATGGTACATCCCACCACCTCCTGGATGCCCCTCGCTTCTAAGTCTGCCAGCGCCATCTGCCTGAGCACACTGGGAGTCCTGTGCCTCGGAGATGCTGAGCTCTGTTAAGCTGCCCAAGCCTCCAGCACCAGTTGGACCAGCACGCTCAGTTCCTCACCCACCCCCTCCCCGGCCTAAATTAAGATCTCCAGAGAACAGCCAGCTGCCACGCAGAAAGAAGCAGATGAAAAGAGCGTCTTTGGTAGGCACAAAATGAATCACTCTGTCCGCCTCCAGGCCAGGTCCCTCAAGAGCTCAGATGAGGAGCAAAGATAACCCACATGGTTCGTGTCCTGGGTCAGAAAGTAAGTCCCAGTGAGCCTGGAAATGAGCTGAGACATACACCATCACCCCCAAGAGCTGAAGGGCAGAAGCCACCCTGCGCCCAACACAGATTAACAGGTACACAGTGTGTGCTCTGCCAGTGAAGGGACATTGAAGGGACAACCCACAGAAAAGAAGAGAGCTAACACATGTTACAGTGAGTGGCCCTGGAGAAGGATCCGGAAAAGGAAAAAGGAGAGAGGGGAAGGGAGGAGGGGGAGGGGAGGAACACTACTTGATTCCATTCATCTGGGGTCCTAACATAGTCAGTTTACAGACAGTTGTTGCCAGGGGTGAGGGGAGGGAGGGTGGGGGGTTACTGCTGACTGGGGTGAAGTTCCAGTTTTATGAAGTGAAACAATTGTAGAGCTTGGTGGTAAAACAGTGCGAAGACACCACCGCAGCTCTGTGTATTTCAAATGGCTTAGTCAGTAAAGTTTGTTTTGTTTTATCACGATATAAAAATTCTGAAACGTAGTAAGAGTGGAGATAGGACTATTTTGCAAACTGTGGCATGGGGCTAGGGCTACAAGCTCAGAGTCATACACAGAAGGACTATGCTGGCGACTGAGAAGGAAGGCTCTACACATTTCCTGGGACAGCTAAAATGTGACCCCCAGCTCCAGCCCAGGTTTTCTGAACCCCTTCCCTGGTGCCCAGACCCCGCCCCCCATGGCTCTGATCTGTCATCATCCTTGTTTTTGTTGTTTTGTTTGTTTTGTTTTGTTTTTCAAGACAGGGTTTCTCTGTGTAGCCCTGGCTGTCCTGGAACTCACTCTGTAGACCAGGCTGGCCTCGAACTCAGAAATCTGCCTGCCTCTGCCTCCCGAGTGCTGGGATTAAAGACGTGTGCCACCACTGCCTGGCCAGCCATCATCCTTGTTATAGTCAAATTAAAGGATTTTTTTTTTTTTTTTTTTTTTTACTCTGTGCCCTTGGGCTGCCTGGCCAACTGTGGAGCATCCTAGGAAGTGGGTTGAATTCTTCCTGGAGCCTCATTGTCCTGTGTCAAGAACACCCTCAGCCCTAGCCTCCATTGGACATCCTGAAGTTTGGTCAGATCCAGGCTTCTGGTGCCCAGATATTGGGGCGGTCTCACTTCCTGTTTCCTATGAGGTATGTTTGCTCTACTCCAGGGGGAGGACCATTAGCCAGCCCCATCTCGTGCCCCTCAGCCCACCAGCCCCCTCCTCCCTCCACTCTCCTCCCCTAGGTCCACACAGTCATTGGGAACCAGAACTGTGTGACAAATGACTGAGGAGGTCCTGGGGATACCATCTCATTCTACAGCCATTATTGTGCCTGACCTAAACCCAAATACCCAGGCCCCAGTCTCCAGGGTGACACCTGAAGGCCCTGGTCTCCTGGCAACCAGGAACAATGGCCCCTGGGAAAAGCACACAGAGTTTGGGAAAGGGCAGCCTTTTCTCTGTGCCCCTGGGTAGGATGGGGGCTTTCCACCATGCAGGCAAGGTCTAGAGTAAAATGCAAGTCACCGAGGCACAGGGGCCCAGCCACCTCCTCATCATTGTCACATCCTAGCCCAGAGTCACAGAAATCCATCCACCTGGAGCTACATCAGCTGCCTCTTTGCTGAATGAAGGTCTCCTTGCGATGACTCACAGCCTCTCTCATCCCTAACAGAAATCCTTCCACCAAGGCTCAACTCAGTACTTTCTCCCCCAGAGCCGATTCAAGGAATACACTCTTCCAGTGGCATCCTGTGGTCACCTTTGGCCACAGTAATGCCATCTTTGTTGCCTTTGGTTCTCTGGGCAGGCTTCTCAGTTTGGTGATGTGGTTCTGGAGAAGAGGAGGAGACACAGGTTTCAGCCACTGTCCCCCGGCCAGTGATGTTCTAACTGCAAGCTCTGGACAAGTCATTGCTCTGGCATCTGTATGCTCCCACCTAGGAATGGGGATAACAGCCTCTCCAAACCTGCTGGGAAGGTTAACTGAAACCATGTGCACCCCAGACCTCAGCATGCAGAGCATCACTCAGCATTGGAGGAGTAACACTTCAATCCGTGCAAAGCCAAGACCAGACCAAGGAGGTTCCCAAGCTGGCTCTAACTTTCGTCAGAAATCTTCACACTATGGAGGCTTCAATGAAGGCTGAACTTTGTGAGTGTGAGTCCCAGCTCCCAAGTCCCCATAAAGGACCCCTGCACAGGGCTCAGCAGAGGTGACGGGAACACTAACAGGCTATGAAAGCTACTATTGGTGGAATGATTCTTGCCAACTGCACATGGAATTCTGTGGCTGTTTGGTGCTGGATTTGACTCCAGGGCTTCAAACACATTTGGCAATTACTCTGTCTCTGAGACTCACCTCTACCCCTGGCTTCTGCTTTTTTAAATCCACCCAAGTCCTGTGTATCATTTAAAAAAAAATACACAAGAAAATTTCTAAAACACTCATTCACTGAATTTTTGAGCAACATTTGTTTTCTTTAGCCTGGAACTACATATTTCTCCCCATCACCAACCAGGGAGGAAAGAAAGAAGGGTTGTGTCTGGGATTCTAGAGCTGAAAGACTGGGTCACTGCAGATTCTCAAGGTCAAGGTCATAGAGAGAATGTTTCCCTACGAAGGGTACAGGAGCTGAGGCTGAAAGGGACAGATGGTACTCAGCCCAAAGGAACAAACCCAATTTAAAATCATACACACAGACAATGGCCAGCACAAAGACCGAAGCCAGAAGATGCCAGCGTACCAAGGGTGCTTCAAAACAGAGGACAAAACTCAGCTGTCACCAATCTGACTTAGCAGTAAGCAGAGAGATAGAGGGTGGCCCTCAAGATGTCCCCTACCCTGAGTGCTTCGTTCCCAGCACTCACTAAGCTCAGCTTCAGTGCTGACTGCACGGAAATGTATGTGTGCTCCCTCTGCTCCTGCTGACACGGCGCAGCCTTGCACTAGTGACCACCTGAAGTTCAAATAAAACTCTCCCACTTCAGTAGCTTCTGACCCAGACTCCCTATCCACTCAGGAAAGCTGAGACGGCGATATTCTCTCCATCACTAAACCCCAAGATGTGGGTGAGGCAGCTGTAGAAATAACTGAAAGTCTTGTTACAAATGAAGCGTGAGGTCTGGGGACGGAGGGGAGGGGCAGAGCCTTTGCTTAGCATGTGCAAGATGTTGGGTTCAGTCCCCATCCCTGAGGAAAAGCAGGAAAGAGGAAGGGAAGATAAAGGAAGAAGGAAGATCAGACCTGGGGAGAGGCACAGGGTGAGAGAGCAAGAGAGAATGAATGAATGAATGAATGAATGCTGCCTGGACTGGAAGGCTTGGAGTTCTGGCATCCAGGAGCTGGTACCTGCTGCCTGACTCACCAGCCCTGACTCTGCTCTTGCTTAATCCTCTAATCTGAGTGGGTTTTTCTAGTCCTCTCCACCTCTGGTTTGAGCTCCTCTCATTTTACTTCTGAGGAAATCACTTTGGAGGCTTACGGTTTGGTACAAAGTCAATGACGAGCCAAAGCAGCTGAAGACTGGGACACAAATCACACCACCAATCACAGGTCTAAAAGCCTCTGTCAAGGAAGGAGACAGAGCACCCTGCGGAAGCTGAATACCATGAGACCAATCAAAGTTGAGGGTAGTGACCCTCAGCCTCAGAAACTGAGCCTGCAGACAGAACATCCAGTGAACAGTAAAGGCCACAGGCCTGTACCATAAGCAGAGTGATCAAGGGGGTGGCAGCAGGACCAAGATAGGAGGCACTTGTGTTCCCATTGAAGGGCACTAAAGCACCCACTTGCCTCCCAAAGCATTCACTGAGCCCAGACCTGGGGTGGTGGAATGTCTGTTCCCAGCAGAAGCAGAGCATTCTAAAGGTTTTCCTATACCTAAAGACGACAGGACAGTTGGGTGGGCTCCAGGAGTGTCTGGGCACCACTCCCAAATTCAAGAAATTATTGAGGCAATGGGTGAGTTGATACTGGAGTGGAGCTAGCCTGGAACCCACTATATAACCTAGGCTATATGGTGAGCTTATGATAACCCTCCCATCTCTGGTCACCTAATACTGAGATAACAAGTGTGAGCCACCCTATCAAGCTCAGTTCAATATGCTCTATCCTTGCTTTAAAGATTTCTATGAAGGGATTGAAGTCTTGGTGAATCCATACCTGGCACTGTTATCTGTCATAGACCTGTGACTGGAGAGGTCATGAGAGCCAGGGTAGAGCCTACTCCTGTTCTGCTGAGTGGATGACTGTCCATTATAACCACAGATTAGCATCTCTCAAGCTTCATCAGAGAAGACCTCTAGATGGAGAAGATGTTGGTAAACACAGAGACCCATAGCCGAACAAGGTACAGAGAAGAGACTTGAGAACTCTAGGCACAAAGTAGGACATCTATATCAAGCCTCCCTCCTTCCAAGGCTCAGGAATCAGGGAAGAGGGGGCAGAGATGGTGAGAGCCAGAGGTGACAAAGCTCTACAAGGAAATGGGGTCTTCATCCAGAGCAAAGAAAACTAAACAAAAAGCTTTAGGCGCTCTCTCTCTCTCTCTCTCTCTCTCTCTCTCTCTCTCTCTCTCTCTGGTGTGCGTGTGCGTGCGTGCGTGTGTGTGTGTGTGTGTGTGTGTGTGTAAAACCCTTTAAATAAAAATAAAGACAAGCCATTCCTGCTGGGCTTTTTACAGAGCACACCAAAATTTGATCACCACTGCAAGGCTGCAAAATCAGAGAAATCTTTCCATTTATCAAGTCCCTAACTCCAGAGTTTGAGGAGACACACCATGAAGCAGGCAGTGGGGCATGGGGTGCTTCTCAACCTCTGTTCCCTCTGGGTAAGAGATGACAGTAACAATGGGGACTGGATTGGATCAGATTTAACTGGGATAAGTCTTCCGTGTTATCGTCAAACCAGATAACTGCTAAGCCCTCCCCCTCAACAAAGATGCTGAGGGTGATGAGCCAGACAGCCCGGCATCCTTCCACTTGGACCTCAACCCAGTCGCTCTGCAGTGAGATCAAATGGAGATAAAAAGGACGGTTTGCTGGTTTAGGTTCAGCCCTCTTGTCAGCACAAAAAGAAGCACTTACTGATTCATTTCAATTTCCCTGATAGCTCACTTGGTAGAGAGTTTGTCTCACAGGCACCAGGCCCTGGGTTCCATCCTCAGCACTGGATAAAAGCAGCTGCCTGGAGGCAAAGGCAAGAGGATCTGAAGTTCAAGGTCATCCTCCTCTGCATTGAAGATGTGGATGCTCTGCATCCTCATCTGTTTGAAGCCAGCTTGGGCTACAGAACACTATGTCTCCAACTGATGATGATGATGATGATGACGATGATGATGATGAAGATGATGATGGGGGTGCTGAGCATGGTGATGATGATGATGAACAGGGGGAGGGAGAAAGGGGGGAGGAAGGAAGAAGGCATGGGGAGGAGGGGAAAGGTTAATAATACAATGATTTCATCCTGACAATGAAAAAAAAAAAAAACCAAGCCATCCTGTAATCTCCAGTCAGGAACATGAGACACAAACTGGAACACGTTGGAAAGGGACATTTTGTGCCTCATTTTTCTCTTACTAAAAACAATCATTACACCTGATAGCCAGATTGAATTCCTGCAGTCTTTGCCAGGCATTAAAGTTCCTTGGTTCTCTCTGTTTAAAAACAAACAAACAAACAAAAACCAAACAAAAAAAAACCTTGTAAATCATAAAAGTGTTCTTGGAAAAGAAGTTTGCTCAACATTAGTAATTGGATAACAGAAATTACACACATATATATATTTCTCTTCCATATACAGATGGAAGAACTTGAACTAAAGACCAGGAAAAACATAAGCTTAGTATTTCTCAAGTGGTCTTGTTGCCGTCATCACCTTAGGGAACCTGGACTAGGATTATCAAACCCTTCATTCAGATGACAAAACTGAGTCTCTGGCTGGGATGACAGCTCAGTGGGTAAAGTGATTGGCAAGCAAGCACAGGGACCTGAGTCTGGGTCCCCAGAACCCATGTAAAAGCTGGGTACTTTACTAAGTGTAGCACACCCTGTCATCCCAGCACTCCTACAGCGAGATGGGAGGCACATAGGAGAGTCCTGGAAGCTTAAGGACCAGCGAGCCTGAGAGAGGAAGAGGAGACTGTGTTCAAACGAGGTGAAAGGTTAAAAGAATGAACAGAAAAGAGAAATGATATCAAGGGTGCAGAAAGGAAAAAGGAAGAAGATTGGGGATGTGTGTGGGGGTGCACGCACGTACATACATGCATACATACACACTTGCGTATATACACACTAACATACATACACACATACACACTTACGTATACATACATACATGCATAGACACAAACACAGACGTGTATGTAGAAAGGTCATAATGAAACCCCTTTCCTTTGTATCATCTTTAAAAACAGCGGAAAGCAAAGGTGGAAGGCAAGGACTTGGGTTCAAGATTATCCTCTGAACTCCATTCTTGAACCCCCCCCTCTGTCTGTCTCTCTCTCTCTCTCTCTCTCTCTCTCTCTCTCTCTCACACACACACACACACACACACACACACATACTTCATACACATACTCACACACATGATCTCCCCCCCCCCTTCTAACACACATACACAAAGATTTTTAAAAGCAAAAACAACCAAGTTTGAGATTTTGCCCCGGTTAAGTAGAGGAGCAGCTGACTCCAGGGCCCAGAGTCTTAATTCCCATATTCTGTCTGTCCCCTCTGTCCCCTCTGTCCCCGGGATCAACATCATTTCAGCAATACCAGAGAAGACAGCATCCAAATAGAAGAAGCTGCCCCATGGCTTCACCATGTAAATGGTTCACTCATTCCTCTAGAAATATACTGCAGAGCTGTAAGTTCACTTCCACCATCAGTAGACGGTGCCAATCTGCAAAGGACACTCTGGCCAGAGCCCAGGGGATTGTCACTAAGGTCTGTGGTGAGTGTTCAAATGACCAGTTACCCACTGCCATCCCTGAGGGAACAACTGAGGTTGTTTTCATGCTCAGGCCTGCTGGTTGTGAAAGATGCCATTAAAAACCATCAATAAATGGGTCCCAGCTCTTACTTACACATTTACTGTAAGAACCTGCCCCAAATGATTTCCTGCCCTTTGTTTCCTGTAAATGAAGGTGTGACTTGTAGGAAATTGGCTCCTGTTTTCGAGTTGCCTTTCAAGCTGTGAGATGTCCAGGTCCTCAGGTGTTAAAACCAAAATTCAATATGTCCCAGTCAGGAGAAGATGGATGGCAGTGAGGGACGTTGGCACAGCTGTGTGGCCAATGTGTATGCGTCTGTCCCTGAGAAATATGGCCACTCACATCTACTCATTTTCCTTCAGATTTCCCCCCACCCCGACCCCGTTTCATGGGTACTGGAAGGGGAAAGGCCGGCTACAAATGAGCCATCAAACCTCACAGCTTAAACCCCCTTGAGAAATGAGCAACAGCAGAAAGCTCTGCTACTAACTCCGCCTAAACCCAAGGCCATGCCTAATTCCTCCTCATGCCTGACAAATGACTGCACGAGGCAGGCTGGTAATACGTTAGCTGGGTGAGTGAATCCACCATCTATCCAGAGGCGGAGGCCCCAGCCCAGATCCACAAAGTGGAGTAGATTGCCTCTCAGCCAGCAGCAGGCTGGAGGTCAGCTCCAGAATTCCCATCACCAGCGCCTTCCGGCTAAGATTAGGCAGGGAATTCCCATGGCCTTTCTGAGGGATGTTCACCATGGGAAACTGGAAGTCCTCAGGGTGTAAGGCCAGCTGCTAGTTTGCAAACACCAACTGGGGGTCGAATTAAGGATTCACACCATGGCCCAGAGCCTTGGAGGAGGGGTCCACAGTGTCCCCATCAGTTGTGGGGGGTGGATCTGTCTCTTCTTTCTTAAACATTCCTAAGGGCTCTGAAGAAGACAGATAAATGAGCAAAGACAAATAAATAAAAAGTTCCTTCTTGTTTTTTTTAAACACTATTATTAACTTGATCAAAAAAAACAGTTGGTGTATAACAGACAGAACCCAAGCCTTCACTGACAAGCACGCTCACTGTTCTGGACTCCAGGACGCCTCGGGTTGTCTGGGGAACCCCACGGAAGCCATAAAAGTCCAAATACAAACTGTGAAATGGTTTCCTCCAAAAGCCCCCAGGCAATAAATACTGTCCCCCTTTGGGAGGTGACATGTTCAAAGGGTCTTTGTGGAAATGGCACGCAGAGCTCCTGGGCTTCCCCCATCTTCAGGCTCCTTCCTATTCTAGGAGCACAGTGTGAGTTCCATGGGTACACACAGGGACGCCCCAGATTAGCACAGCCTCTCAGCGGTGAGGTTCTGTCCCGAATCTTTACCTTTGTGCCAGGCATTTATCCTGAGCCTCTGCTCACTCTCATTCCTTAAGCACTGCAAAGCAGCGTGGATTCTCACCCTCTAGCCATTGCTCATCCTGGCCACATCTCCAGGAGCCATGACATCTCTGGCTTTGGCCTTGGGGAGGATGACAGTGGTGCCTGTCTTCTTGCCAAAGGGGATGTCACACCACCAAAATTTATGCACTAGTTTTCCTTGTACCAGCTTTTCCCAGGTTACCTCCCTGCCCATTACTACCCCATTAGTTGCCATGTGTTTCCCCTAACTGTCGCCAGCCCACACTGTCTCTTTGTTGGCCTTGCAGCACCCGGCCAGCCCCTCCCCAAGCAGAGATGCAGCTTAAACTTCTCATTGTAAGATGGTTCCTCCTTACCTCCCATCCTCCCTCCTGCTGCAGGCCAGGGAGCCTTTTGCAAAGCAAACCCCATGAAGGGACTCTCTGCTCTGTTTGGACAGTATAAGTGGGCCCCAGATTTTCCTGAAGGCCCTGGTTCTGCAGGAACACCCTTCCTTATTGGTATTCTGTCAATAGCTTTCTTTCCTAACCCTTTCCTGCTTGGCCTCTGAGGTCTGCCCACAGAAGGCCCTTTGTTGGAAGATCCCAGGGTGCAGAAACCAGGCTCCAAAGGCAAGGGTGTCAACTTCAAAAGGGGAATGAGTCAATGCACAGGGAGACAAGTGGGAGGGGCCAGGCAACTGAGCACTACTCCTGAGGAGGGCTGTGGCAAAGCCACAGCCCCTGTCCTATTCTCAAACTGACTCATTGGTATGGTTGTGTCAAATCTGACTCAAACATGAGACAGGATCCAGGGTCTGGTAAATATTTTTGTTCAACAGTTCGTTAGAGCCACTTAGCTGGAGGGCAGCTTCCAACTCAGAGTCTTGGGTCAGGGAAATTTCATGCTTGGTTCACCTGCCAGTTTCGCAGTGTGATCAGAGGGAGGCTGTGCTCTGTTCCCAAATGTTCCCCCGTGCTAACCGGCTGTGGTTGTGAACACCCTAAAGCTGCCATGCCCGGGCTTTCAGCTCTTCTGAACACATCCTGATAGAAATGGACAAAGCTGCTACTTGATCTCTTCCAGGGAAGAGGGAGGAGTGGACAGCCTACCACCCATGTCAGGCAGTGCCCTCAGGGTTCAGGAAGCCTGCCCCGTGTGGGACAGAACACAGAACGCTTCCCCAAACCTCCTGCCCACTGTGCTCAGCTTCTGGAACAAATCGGTTCCCTCATCCTCGGATGAACTCTTCACAAGGTTTCGAAATTGCTCGGAGCTTCATCTGCATTTCCTTCTTGTCACTCCAAACATCCCCGGGCCTGAGAGTATACCCCACACTAAAGGCTTTCCAGATGGCTCCCAGTGTTTGCCACCTTCCTCCGAACACAAACACCCATAACAAAACACAGATCCAGGTGCCTGGCACCGTTCTCTGGGTGTGTTGGCTTCAGTTCCTTTAATGTCTGACAAAATGGACTTCAAGGAAAAACTAGTCAGGAGAGATAAAGAAAGTCATTTCGCAGTGATTGAGCAATGATCCATCGGGACATTACAGAGCCAAACATAGGCACACAGCACAGGTGAATCCTGTCACAGATCAACCCTAACCTGGTCACCATGGAAGCAGCACAGCAACAAAACAGAGACACATCACACTAATGACATCCTATCGGACGAACTTAACAGATGGAATGTGTTGTAGAGCATTCCAGCCCAGCATTACAGAATACACATTCTTCTCAGCAGCTCTATGCTTTCTCTAAAATAAATCATGCATTGGGACACAAAACAAGTCTCAAAAACATAGGAAAAATGAAATCACTTCTTGCCTTCTACTGACCATGAAATCAACAGCAAGCACAACTAGAAGAGAAAATAATCCACAAACTCATGGAAATCAAATAACACACCTCTAAATGAAAAAATCCTAGAACTATAAGAAAATGAAGACAAGGCGTACCAAAAACTATGGGAAACAATGGAAGCAGCTTAGGAGGGAAGGAAGTTCACAAGCACCTACAATAAAGGACTGGAGGCTCAGTGGGTAAAGGTGCTTGCTGCCAAATCTCACCTGAGGTTAATATCCAGGCCTGAAACAACTGCCAAAGATTGGCCCTCTGATCTCCACACACATGCAATGGCATTCACGCACTAACAAACAGACAGACACACAGACACACAGACACACAGACAGACAGACACAGACAGACACACAAACAGACAGAGACGCACACGGGTGCACATACATACACAAAATAAAAATAAACTTTTAAAATGTATTAAAATACAAAGATTGAAAATAAACAACTTAATAATGACCTTATAGCTTTGGAAAAATAAGTACAAGCCAAAGCCAGGAACATCAGACATAAATAATTAAGAGCCAAACAGAAACTGTTGAAATAGAAACCAAAAAAAAAAAAATTTACAAAGAATCAATAAAACCATTAGACAAATTGACCAAAAGAGAAAAAGAGAAGAGCAAGATTAATAAAATCAGGGATGAAAATAGAGACAATACAACAGATACCAAGAAATTCAAAACATCAGAAGGACATGCCTTAAAATCATACTCCATTAAAATTCAAAAGAAAATGACACTTTGCCAGTGTATAGGACCTGCCAATGTTAAACCAAGATGGGATTTTTAAATTTTAAAATTTTAAAAATGTAGACAGGTCTATAACAAGGCAACCATATTGAAGCACTAGTTAAAAATCTCCCAACTAAAAGTGTCAATGGGGCCTGGGAGATGGCTCAGTGTAGTACTTGTTACATTAGAGAGAACCAGAGTTCAAATCCACAGAATGCATGCAAAAGCCAGACATGGAGCACGGCTGTAACCCTTGTTCCTGTAAGATGCCGGGAATTGAAGTCACACAAGACACCCTGCCACAAAGTGGGAAGCATGGGCTGATACCATGATAAAAGCATTTTTATTGTGTATGCATGCTTGCACTCACAAGAATGAACGTACACATCGCACACACACACGCCACAATTGTGTAAGCAAAATAAATAAAGTACTTAAATCTTAGCTCAGAAAGCTTCAGAATTCTATCAGGGCTTAAAAAAAAAAAATAGCACCAATGCTTTTCAAATTATTCCATAAACTAGACACAGAAAGAATTCCATAAACTAGACACAGAAAGAATTCCATAAACTAGACACAGAAAGAATTCCAGCTTCCAAACTCAGTTCACATAGCCTTGATACTCAAACTAGACAGACACAAAACATTATATAATAATCGCTCTAATAAACATAGATGTGAAAATTCTCAATAAAATATTTGCAGACTGAATTCATGACTATATATATATATATATATATATAATTTAAAGACTTAAAAACTGAAGTGGGGCTGGCTAAGAAAAATGTGGAACTAGCAGGAGTGGGCGGGGCAAACAAGGATAAGGGCAGTGGGCTGTGAAGTTGATCAAAATACATTATGTGTATGTATGAAAATGTCATAATGAAACCCATCATTATGTATAATTGATGTATGCTAATAAAAACATTTCTAAAGCACAGGCAGATCTTAACCAGGGAAGGAAAGTGAACAGAGTTGATGTCCTTGAAGAAAACCCTGGCTCCAGGTCCATTAAACTGTGACAAGGCACCATGGGAAAACTGGCTCACAGCCATCATCTGCTCACAAGACTCATGAATACTAACAAGTTACAAATTGTCTCATTAAAATGTGAAGAAAAAATGCTAGACCTAGCATCCCCCGCTACACCCGGTGCTAGGAGAGCTAAGCGGGAGGATCATGAGTTTGAGGCTAGTCTCCACTACTCAGGGAGACCCTGGTTCAGAAAAGAGAAGCTAAGATGTGAGAGGTGGCTGCATGTGTAAGGGGGTTAAAAAACCGCTCCCTGCACTGCACAGATTTGAGAACCTACGTTCAACTCCCAGAACCATGCAGAAGGAGAAAACTGACTCCTTAGTAGTCCCTGAACTTCACATGCATCCGGCAGCATGGGAACCCACATCTCACACACACACACACACATACCATCACCACCACCACCACCAAAACAATAATACATTTTCTAAATAAAGAAAACTTACAGCTCATATCGAAGTCTGACATGAGTTCTGCTAGGAAGCCCGAGCTGCCTCACCTCAGCAGTCTGCTGTCACCTCACAGGCTCTGATGACTCTAGCCTGACAGTGGCTGACTTTTAGTGAGCCCTGGTACCAGACCCAATCTGACCCACGAAGCCCACTCTTGTGCACTGTGTATGTGTGAAGGCCAGCTCCAGCTAGCCCACTCTGTCAGGGTTCTGGAAAAGATAGTACAAAAAAGCCAGGGATTTGGGAGAGACTTGAGGGTGTCCCTTTCCCCAACTCCAACTTGTAAGAACAGGGACGCTCTGAGCCCCCTGGGACCAAGACTAGGCTCCTGCAGGATTCTCATTAATGCTAAGGATGAAGCCAGACAGGTATGCAGTGGATAGACATCCAGGAGTCCCCACCATGAAATGGAACATTGGGTGCAAGAGTTAACACAGGAACAGCTAACATAACAGTGATCCCTGGCCAGAAAAGACATCTTTTTTAAAAAAAAAAAAACTTTCTTCACAATGCACCCTAACTCAGCAGTTGAAAGATCTGGGTTGTTAAAATATCTGCATCAATAATGTATCTTCCCAAATTAATCAGCTGCCAGGCAGGGTTTCTCACTCCACAGGCTGACTACAAAGTCTTCCCACACTGCACGGATCAACAAACCAAAGACAGCATGCTGCAATAGCACACTGAATGCCAGCACAGTCTCAGCGTCCTGGGGAACTCCACCAGCTGTCCTTTGAGCTCCTTGGGACCCCTTGCCTTGATGTGTCCTAAGATCTCCAAGCAGAAAATGGAATCACCAGAGCTACAGTGTTCCCATTAAAGGAGGGACTGAAGGGGATGCCAGACCCCGGGCTGTCACCATCAAAACTGGAGTCTCTGGTTCCAGGGCATTCCAGGCTACAAAGTTTCTTTCTTTCTCTTTCTCTTTCTCTCTCTCTCTCTCTCTCTCTCTCTCTCTCTCTCTCTCTCTCTCTCCTCCCTACATGTGCACGTGACTACCACGGCTCCCAAGTCCATCTTCAACGGAACCCCTGCCCACCTCCTCTAGTGGCGCTCCACACTCTTTTCCCTAAAACACTGGATCTCTTCTTCTCTAGCTCCTGGAAGCAAGGGTCATGTCCAGGGCTTACTGTGACTGTCCTCATAGTAGTGCCCAGTCAGCTCCTTCCACACAGCACTTAACATGCGGCAGTAGATGCTTTTTTAGCCTGCACACCAGCACCGAGCCCTGAGCAACCAGCATCATTTCTATAGGCTACAGGCCAAGGCTGAACCTGGGTCGTGTGGAACCAAGTTCATTAAATAGGAGCCCAACCCAGACCCACAGCGTGGATCCCAGAATCATTGAGGAAGGGAGGAAAAGCCTGGTACTCTCCACCCACAGCCTCTGAACAGTCAGCCAGCAGGAACGTGGTGAGTCTCACCACCCTGACAAACCCACTTATGCCAAAGAAAGCAAGGTAACCCCAAACCCTTGTGAGACTCGTCAGCTGGCTGAGAAAGGAGGGCTCCAGATTGTGAAGAATACAAGCAGGCTGTAACTGAGGTTCTAACCGCTGCTAAGACGGCACAGATGGGTAACGAAAACCAAGGGCCACCTGCAGCTGGATGGATAAAGGGAAGGTGGCATATCCAAGTGGCGAATTATTATCTAGTCAGTAAAATGAAGAAATTTTGGTACCACAATGCCGTTAAGTCCATTTCTGTGGCATAGGACAGGCAAGTCCTTGAAACAGAAAGCAGAACAGGGAGGTAGAGTCACTGTTTAGAGGAGACAGGGGTGGGGAGACTACATCTAGATGTGGTTAGTAGTGATGGGGTGCAGCTAATGCCACTGCAGAATTTTCTGTGGTTAAGACGACCACTGTCACCAGGCAGTGGTGGCGCATGCCTTTAATCCCAGCACTCAGGAGGCAGAAGCAGGCGGATTTCTGAGTTCGAGGCCAGCCTGGTCTACAGAGTGAGTTCCAGGACAGCCAGGGCGACACAGAGAAACCCTGTCTCAAAACCCCCCAGCCCCCAAAAAGACGACCACAGTCTATACTTTACCACAGTAAGTGCCATAAAAGAACAGAGACACTGAGGAAGCAATAACCAGTTCTCCCTATGAAGGAGGGGCCAGTTCAGGCCACTGAGCGAGAGGCCTGTAAGACTGAGCTGCAGGCCAATGGTTCTCCCACCCTCCCTGTCTCAGGTGCAGGAAGCCCAGGAGAGGAGGTTTTACAGGGAGAGTCTAAGACTCATCTGCCTAGTCACCTCGCTCTCCAAGAACACTCTATAACTCCCGCTGCCTGTCAACAACTCCAGATTCCTCCTTCTAGAAGATTTTAAGTCTGAATCCATCTATGCTTGTTTCCAGGGGACCTCTACATAACACTCTGAGCAGTGGGGACCCTGCTCATGGGGCAGCTGGATTGCCCGTCTTCTGTCTCCACGGACACTTTTTCCACCCCCATGCACTCCTCAGTATTTAAACCAACTTTCCTAGAAACCTTGGGAGCAACCTCTTCTTGACAGCTCTCTAGTTTCCAAGGTTTTCTGTGACAAAGCTGTGTGGCCTGGTGAGCCCATGTGCCCAGCAGGTCCCCTGCTTCCACAGCCAGATCTGCCAACAACTGGCCACGCCACACTGTGCTTAGCCCAGTGAGCTTAAGTTCCCCTGCCGTAAGACATGGGGTTGCACGGAACTGTAACTGAAAGCAGAAATGGAGTTGGAAGTGTCTGGCATGAAAGACTGAGCAGATAGTTATATAATAATTCCATATTACAATGATATTAAACTTAATTTTTTATTTAAAAAAAAAGCATTTTTATGTGTGTATTGGAGAGATGACTGAGTCAATAAAACACCTGCCACATGAGTTTGAGGACCTGACCTCAGATCCACAGTGCTCACCTAAAAAGCCAGAAACAGCAGCATACGTCTGTAGCCACAGCACTGGGAGAAGGGTTGAGAAGGAGCACAGAGCCAGGTAGATGCCTAGAGCTCATTGGCCAGCCGTTCTACATCATTAGCGAGCTCTAGATTCAACAAAAAACAGTGTCAAACACTAAAGGAAAGGGAGAACCGTGAGAAAGATGCTGATCGCCAGCTCTGGCCTCCGGAAACACACACGTCTGCACATACACACACCTGCATGCACATATATGCACGTGTGCATCTACACACGCACGCACACACGTACTCACATCCTCAAACACCTTTAAGCAAATTTGAACCCATAAGCCAGGCATACTACTACACACCTGCAGTCCCAGCACCCGTGAGGCAGAATCAGGAGACTAGTTCATGAGTTCCAGACCAGTGTGGTCTACAGAGTCAGTTCCAAGTTAGCTAGGGCTACCCAGTAAGATTAGTGAGACCCCTCTCCCTTTTTTTGCCATTATAAGTTTGTGTTTCTTTGCCTCAAAGCAATAGATAACCTTAACATCCTAGGTTTCCATGTACCAATATGGATAATTATTTTTCCAACTTAGTCAATCATGTTTTTTTTTCAGTGTTAAATCTCTACAAAATATACTTATTAATTAATGCATGCTCATATTATCATCTTTTTTCTGTTATTTTTCTCTTATATATCATATCCTGGCCACAGTTCACCCTCCCTCCATTCTTCCCAGTCCCCATCCCCCCCGTCTCTCCTCTTCCCCAGATCCACTCCTCCATGTCCTTCAGAAAAGAGCGGGCCTCCTGGGGGTATCTACTGAACATGGTATAACACGTTACAATAAGAGCAGGCACAAACCCTCATATCAAGGCTGGACAAGGCAGCCCAGTAGGAAGTAAAGGGTTCCCAGAGCAGACAAAAGGGTCAGAGACACCCCTGACTCCCACTGTTAGAAGTCCCACAAGAACACCCAACTACACAGCCATAACGCATATGCAGAGGACCTTGAGACCCTTTCTTAACAGCAAGCCCCCACATACCAATTTTTTTAAATAAAAAGTAAAAATATTTCCATGTTAGCAGAAACTTTGTTAAACGCCTTCCTTGATGGGACAACTAAATCCCTCGTCTACTAATTTTCCAAAGTTAAATACCCTAGCAAAATTATTTGTGTAAACTTCAAAATATAAGAGAAAAGCCACTGACTCCCTATGTCTTCCCGGACAGCCCCTGCCTGCACATACCTCCCTATGTTGTCTTCTCTGGCTTAAGAAGCCAGTCTGCCGCATACTGCTCTGTACAGAGCTGCAGCTAAGCAGCACAGCATCCTGCATTCACTGGGCATCCTTATAGGACCACCATGAAGTCCTTTTTGGGGAGCACCCTGGCTGTTTGTAACTGTGAAGACCAGCATGGTTCTGAGCCAGCTTGGGGCTGGGCTAAGTCCAAAAGCGTGGGCCAGATCTGTGTGGACGTCCATCCATGCTGAGCACAGAGGCTTGCTGGGCGTACAGCTGTCAACGTGAGGCCAGCAGCCCTGCCCTTTTCTCTGAGGCTCCTGAGCCAGCCCAGTGGGATGCTGGCCTTTTTCTCTCCTGTCTTGACAGCAGGCACAAATTTAATGATGGGAAGGCACTTTGCGAATCCAGAGCACTCAGTAATTGCTAACTCATTCTCCCAGACTGTGCCTCTGACTGGCTATAGAGGTGATCATCTGCTCTGAGGGTTGGCACCCTGGGTTCTCACACTCCAGCCAGAGTAGGCAGAAGTAAATACTCAACAGGGGTCTCCACTTAAGCCCTCCCCCAGCACACAGGGGGAGCAAGACCTTCCTAAACCATAAGACCATGGCTTTGGGATCAGATGGGCCTGTGTTCAAACCTAGACTCTCATGATTCTTGTTTGAGACCAACTTAACTCTAAACACAGAACATATTAAAACAGACTCCCTAAAACAAAAAACAAAAACAAAAACAAACAAACAAACAAACAAAAACCTTTGTAAAGAGGGAAACAATTTGAGAGATGGAACCACCTACATCTCCCTGAAGCAAAAAATGGCATGTGGAAATGTCATTTTCATGGACTTCTACAGTGCTTGGAGGCCAGAAGGACATGTTTGAATCCTGATAACTTCTCTAGAGTGGCCAATCCCAGACTTCACAGATAGGTGGGGCCAGGTGCTTGTCTGTGCTCTAGCCTGTCTCCTTAGCTATGACAGACAAGAGTTTTTCTCTGGTTTGTTTGGTTTTGGTGGTGGTGGTGGTGGTGGTGGTGGTGGTGGTGGTGGTGGTGGAGGAGGAGGTGGTAGACAGGGTTTAACTATGTAGCTCTGGAACTATCTATGTAGACCAGGCTAACCTTGAACTCACAGAAATCCATCTGCCTCTGCCAGGGAACTGTTAAGATTAAAGGCATGCATCACCACTGGCTTGCAGGGTTTTGGGCTTTTTTTTAAAAATTCTGTTTTAGTATTTATTGTGTCTGTGTATGGTATATATGAATACAGGCTCATGTCATGACATGCATGTGGAGATTAAAGGACCACTTTCAGGAGTCAGTTCTCTTCTACACGGTGTTCCAGGTCAGATTGGTTGTCCAGTTTGCATAGACAAGCACCTTTACCTGCTGAGCCATCTCTCAGCCACTCCCCAGAGCTTTATGACACACGAGAACGTGCTAGAAGCAGAAAAGTCCCCTAGAGATGACCCTGCTTGGACCAGCTTCTCCTCTAATCATTTAAGCAAGGCCACTTCTATCGTTAACACCATGAGTCGATCACAGGCTTCCTGTCTCTGGACAAAGCTCAAGAACTTTCTGGAAAGAGGGATGTTAAGGAATGATGGACGCCTAGCAAGACTCCTCAGGGACAGCACAGACAGGAAGGAGGCTCCATCAGAGCTGGGGGCCACCAGGGAGCCCCACTTCCCACACAGCCATCTGCATCTTCTCAGAAGCTGGACAAGCTCAGTCGCTCTGCCTCATGGCCTGGACGTGTGGCAATATCGAGGTCACCTTCTGCTTCGGGTAATTTCCTTGGAGGCGAGACAGATCCATTCTGTACAGCTATTTGTTTCAGTGGAGTAGCCTCCTGCCTCTGATGGGGGCTGGGCCCTGGCGGGAAGGGATGCTTTGTTCTTCTGACCAGTGCTGACAGTTTAATTAAACCCAGCTTGAGACGGGGTCATGGGGGTCAGTCATTCTTCCACAGAGTTGCACAGGTTCCACAGCCTGGCTCCCACCACCAGGGTCTTGCTAATGAGTTATCGTAGTCCTTATGACAGGGATATAGACACACATGAAAAGAAGATGCTCTGGGCTGCCTCAATCACGCCCCCGCCCCCCCCCCCAGCCTACAGAAATCTGCAGAGACCAAGAAGTCAATCTGGGCCGGATGCATAAGGGCTTCAAGGCCAAGCAGAAGCCCAGAGAAACTAAGTGTCCAAAGCAATTTGATGATGAGTAAAGGATGCAGCCAGCCCAGAGAACTTCTTGTTTGTCAGAGCTGGGGAAACAAGCTAGGGCACAGACAAACACCTGGCCTCATCTAGCCAAGGGAAGTCTGGGATTGGCCACTCTAAAAAAGTTATCAGAATTCAAATATGTCTGTCTACCCCCAAACCTGAGCCCTGTGGAAGTCCATGAAAATGACATTTCTACACCCTTTGGTCCAAACCAAGGTAACCTGCCACCAGGTGCAGCTGCCCCCACAGGAGACTCAGGCATGGCATATCTCTCAGACAGCACCTATGGTGGCCTGTCACCTGCTGGACAGGTGGACACATTGAACCCATAAGGCTATCTAAGTTCAACCAGCCCTACTGGTTACAGCACAGACAGAGCAGGTTCAGATTTGGCTCAGTCCTTGGACACGTCTCAAAGTCTCTGTCCTTGCATACCTTTTATCTGTAAAAAGGGGCTAGCTAGCTAGACTAACCAAAGCCAACGGATGCTCCAGGTTCAGCAAGAGAGCCTGGCTTGAGGCAAAAGATGAAAAATAATTGAGGAAAATGCTCAGCATCAACTTCCAGCATTCACACCCACGTGCACACTTGTGCACATGCGCACCCCAACACATGAGCACGAATACACATGCACACAAGCCACACATACATTCACAAATTTTTTAAAAAATGATAATAGAATAAAGAAGAGAGGCATAAGCCCCTCAGTCAAAGAATAAAGTCTTTACCTAAAATTTGAGGACACTGAGAACTGTGATCTGTGTGGTACCGCCTACGTGGTCTCTGCTGGCTTTCCAAGAATGTGACTATCACAGGCCACACTTCAGTCTTTCTGCTAGCCAGTAGCCCTGCCTCTCCCCATGGCCTTTCTGGGTTTTTCTGCAGGGGTATCTAAATCCTTCTATAAAAAAATAAAATTAATTGAGCGAAGCAAAAGCTAAGGACAGGTCCCTGTGCAGTGAAGGGATGATGCTAAGATTCTAAGCTAAGGAGGAGAACTCTAGACTAGGCTGAGTCTGCAGAGATGAGGGAAGACAATACTGATCTAAGCTAAGCTCAAGGGTGGGATCATTATGAGGTGGGAGGTGTAGTAGTTAAGTTCCCCCCCGCCAGAGCAATGCCAGCACGGAGGTCCTATATTTCCAGATTCCTACCATGTGCCACGGTGCTAGTGATGCTGAGACACAAAAGTTTTCATCTCTCTTCAACCTTGCAACAACCCTGGGACGTGGATATTATTTTGGTCCCACAAAAAAGCAGCTGGATCCACAGGGCTAAAGGAAGCCGCCCCATGCCTCTGGGACTTGTTATTTGTTTGAGGTTTTATGGCACAGAGCCTTCTCGTGTGCTGGGCCAGCACTGCACCACTGTGCTGCCTCCCTGCCCACCAGCGTTAGTTTTAACTCAGACTCGGGGACTTTCCATTAGTGTTCAAAGCTGGCAGGTTTCCTCCCATTAACACAATGCATCCTTCTTAAAGAACATCTGGGAAACACAAAAGAGAACAATCACCCGCAGTCAATCCCCTGCTAGAATTCTGCAGTCATTTCCCATGCATTATTTAGAGTAATTCAGGGATCAATACAACTCTGACTTTTGATATCACAAACCTCTGCATGATTTGACATCTCCCATGAAGGCCATTGCTGATGACTGCTTAAGTACTCCGTCAAACAGATGTGCTGGAATTTGTCTAACCACTCCCCTGATATGGGGCATTAAGGTTATTTCCATGTTCTCTTCAATATTCTAAATATCACTGCAGTGTGCATACTTGAGCTGGGGCTTTATCTCCCTGGGGTGGATACTCGGTAGTGAAATTTCCAGGTCCTGGTTTAAGCCCATTTTTGGGTTCATTATGGACCCTCAGAGTCCCAGTGCCTAATTCCAGTTCTTACATCTGACTGCTCTGTGATCCAAGACATAGCACCTCTTTGGTACATCCATTATGCATTTGGAAGGAATAGACAAGTGATCCCAACACCAGGGGGACTGATAGTGTAGAACACACAGTAGATGCACTTAACTTCTGGGAGCTGCACAGACAAGATCAACAGGACCACAGATCACCTGAACACCCTGGCCACACCCTCTCCAGCACATTTGGTTTCTCTCAAGTCCACTGCCACACTGATTAGTGAAGCATCTACATTAAAGTCTTTAATTTTCTCCAGATGTAAAGGCTTAGTAACAGATCCCTCTAAAGCAAAGGGAAAGTCAACAGAGAGACCAGAAACATGGTACTGGTGCTGGTCTTAGCATGCCTCCTTAAGAGATGCTGTGGACCTAGAGCTAAGGAGACAGCTCCAGAGAGACTGTTACACCAGCTGACCCCACAAACCCCTGCCACCGTTGGGCCTAAGATGGACTACTACGATCCCTATCCCCAAATCTCCAGAGGAAGGACCCAAGATCCTACAGAGATCCTATCTATGTGGTTACAAGTAGGAAGAGGGTTAACACTGTGGCTAATGCAAATGGTTGGGGCAGTGAAGTCATCATTGCCAAGGAGCATCCTGGGCTCCTTGGTGGTACAGAAAGGAGGAAGACAGCAAGGTGAACTGAACGAACTAGAAACATCCTCAAATCTCAGTAGCTGTGGGGATAGCTGCACTTTAGTTCCTGTCCTGGGGAGCTAGGAACTTGATGGCCGTGCTTTACCTGCCCACACCACCATCACCCCTACCAGTCCTCAGGGTCGTGTGCCTGAGAGCTTTGTGACTGGGGGACTTGGAATTAGATGTTTATGTCACAGGACATGATGGGGATGAAGCAAAGAGTAGCACAAGTGAACCTTTAAACACTCCCTTATCTGTCCTCATAGTCATGGCCATGGTGCCTGTGTGAGCCCAGACACACGAGCAAGGACTTGACCAATAAAACCTTGCTGAGCCACCTCCCACAGAAGGTGCCCTTTTCAAGATGGCTCATACTGGAAGTGCACAGGATGCACTGACGCCGTCGTGATGTCAAGTCTTTGGTTGATGCTGGTGGAACATGCTAACAGGCATTCTCTGCTGAATCCTGCTGGCTCCTATGCCTTGCTTACAGAGGGAATTCAGAACTATGGAAAGGCTGGAGCATAGCTTCATAGTCCAATGTGTATACGCAGCACACAGGAGGCCCAGGGTTCCATCTCTAGCACCAAAGCAAAGAGTGAGAAAGAACTCGAGACAAACCTGAAGAGAACAATCTCTTTGCCCAGAGCCAGCTATAGGCTATAGCCCTACATAAAGATGTCCTCCTGACAAATGCAAGGAAGCAGATGTCTGCAAAGCAACGCAGGAAGTATTCAATGTACTGGCTTTAGTTTAGAGCTTGGAAATACCACCCCACCCCCACAAGAGCTTGAGACCACTGCTTCCCTTGGCTCCCAGCCCAGGGGATTGCCAAGAGCAGGTGCCTTTTCTTCAGGCTCCTCCCCCTTGAGTGGATTTCCATATGCCGGTTTGGTTACAAAGTCTGGCTACTTAATATTTGTTAAAGCATGGAAGACCTTTGCTCCAAAATTCCTACTGAAACATGAAACATTTTGCCTCTCCAACCTTTTCTCCCCAGTGGTAAAGCGGTGAGACGCTCTTTGTCACAGTCGCATGTGGCAGGTGCAGAAGTTCCTTGCAGGGGAGTCTGCATTATCAGGGCCATGACAGACCCAGCAAGCATGGCTGCACACCCCAACTCAGCTGATAGCATACAAAGTTCAAGAAGAACAGCTGGCTTCCAAAAAATTACACTGAGAAAACCCAGGGCCATCTGACCTTCGATGTACTGTTTCCCAGACTCTCTCCCATTCCCTGCAGAGGTCCCCACCCCGGGCTATCAAGATGGTTAATAACCACCATTAAGAGGACTCAAAAATCTCCCAACTCAAAATTTGAAAATCCTCTAAAGAACTAACCAGAGAGCATAGTTGTGCTAAGTAGTTATAGAAAGAAAAATGAAGACAGACATTAATAGAGAGCAAATGGGAGGTTCAAAGAATATCCTGATATGCAAGATAATAGTCCAATAATGAGCTCCCTGACACAGAAGCAGCCAGACGAAGAATTAGGGTAGGTTGAGGAACTGCACCTGAGTTCTTTAGTAAGTCTCAAAGGGCCCCATCCAACCCCAGATCCCACAGACCAGCATCAACAGTAGAACCATGGAGAATCACGGTGCAAAAATTATTGAGTATCCTTTACGCTTGGAAGTGCATTGGCAGCCAATAAAACGACAGCTTTACACCACTGATACTAAATCCAGTCACAGATCACAGATTCTAAAGGTAGACGGAGCTGAAAATAGAAAGAGCTTCACGCGGGTTTAGTGGAATGAATAAAGGTTCAACCCAAGACAGGCATGCAAAGGCAGTGACAAGGCATCAGAGTGTGCACAGCAGACTGTGAGCACAGTTGCAGACACACCCTCCTCCGTGACCCTGCCACCTGCAGCAGCATGTGCAGCCAGATGCGCTAGGATTCTTTTAAGCTTATCCCTGGAGAAGTTCCCACATAGACTCCTATAGAAAGGTCTGGTCTGTGAGGCCCAGATCCTTTCCTGCCAGTAGGGAGCATGAGGCCAAGGTCAGAGTCAGAGCCTCTGACTCCATCAGGCCCCTCCCCTCCCACTCCATCCAGCCCCTCTTCCTCCCTCTTTCCCTCCTCCCCACCCCACCCCTGTCACAGGGTGGGTAGCAGTCCACGTGTGTAACTCACAGTCTGGATAGAGCCTGATTATTCTGGAACAGTAGCTCAGGTAACACTTGCAGCTGGTTGCGGTTCAGTCGTCTGGAAAAGGTAAAAGGAGAGAGTCACCTAAGCCCCAGGCAATGACAGAAGACACTCAGAAAGAACTGCATTCCAAGTCATAAGGACCTGGAGGTCTAGAGTGGAACCCCTTCCCTCTGGAGGTGGGGGGAGCATCTTCTCTAAGCACAGCTCATCTGTGAGGGCCAATTCAGCCATACAGCACTGAGGAGAAAAAGACACTCAACTAAAGAGCTAGAGCACCCTTTCTCCTTTGCTTCTCATCATCCCCTTCACGAACCACCAAGAGCTGATCCCTAGACAATCCCAGCTGTGAGTTGGGTCCTTGACCTTATGAAATGTGAGCTAGGTCCTAATGAGGTAGGACAGCTAGACAACCTGGTACCTAAATGCTTCATCCATGCTTGCCCAAGCAGCTTTTGTTTAACTGGCTGGTTGGGTTTTTCTTTTGTTGTTGTTGTTGTTGTTATTTTTTATTTTATTATTTGCTTTGATTTTTTTTAAATGAAAATAACTTCTATTTAAAATGAATGCGTTCAGATGAGCATGGGGATGCATGCATTTAACCCTGGCACATAGGATGCTGAAGCAGGAGGGTTGTTCTGAGCCTGAAGATAGACAAGCCTACATGATGAGTTCCAGGACAACTTGAGATAGGCTGAGACCGTATCTCAAAGAATGGGGGGAATTTAGATTGATGGATAGATAGGTAGGTAGATAGACAGATAATAGATGGACGGGTGGATAGATGATAGATACATAGGTAGATAGACAGATGATTAGGAAACGGAAGAATGGATGGATGGATAGATGAGAGAGAGAGATGATAGATAGATAGATAGATAGATAGATAGATAGATAGATAGATGATAGATGCTTAAAAAAAATAAAAACTCAGGCGCTGGAAGTTGGTAGCATAGATGTCATTTAATCCCCGGACTCCGGAGGTAGAAGCAGACAAATCTCTCTGAATTCAAGGCCAGCCTGGTCTACACAGTGAGTTCCTGGACAGCCAAGGCTACACAGAGAGATCCTGTCTCAAAACAGCAAATAAATATATAAATAAATAAAAATAAGGAAAAAACTCAAATTGAGAGGAAAAAAACACTCGAACACTAGCATGTCTCTTTCCGGGCAGCTTTTTTCTTGCAGAACAGTGAACATTTTATTTCAATGCTGAAAAGTAAACCCAGGCCTCATGCACATGAGGAAAGTGCTAGAATATTGAGCTGGACCCCAGCCATGCTTTTATTTCTAAGCCTAAGGTAGTGCTCTGAAAGTTTTTATTCTTCTAGGGCATGGTTTTCAACCTCCTAATGCTGTGACCCTTTAAAGCAGCTCCTCATATCCTGGTGCTGCCCAGCCAGACAATTACTTTGTTGCTACTTCAGAATTGTAATTTTGCTACTGTTATGAATCACAATGTAAATATCTGATATGAAGAATACCTGATATACAAGGGCCAGTTATCCCCAAAGAGGTCACGACCCACAGGCTGAGAACCGCTATTCTGGGGGCGAATGAGAGCATTGCCCTACACACAGGCAGGAGCCAGAGGTCTAAGTCTGGAATCTGCCTGATGGGAAGACAGAGCGCAAAAGGATCCATTACCTGCTGTGGGAAGATTTCTTGTAACTTTTGAGGAACTATAGCAAATAATAGTAAATAAATCTTGAGAGAGAGAGAGAGAGAGAGAGAGAGAGAGAGAGAGAGAGAGAGAAGAGACTTTTGCAAAAGTCTCCCACAAGGCATCAGCACAGAGTGCTACACACAGACCACCCAGGTTTTCTTCTCACTGACAGTGAAGAACCAGCTCAGGAAAAAAACAACAGCAGCAACAACTTCTTGAGAAAGAGACTGAACTCCACACCGGCAGGACCTCATCCATAGTTGAGTGGTTAACTCCCCTGAGGTCTTGCATCTGAAATGTGAGAATGGCCACACTGGGAGCCATCATGTTCTAGCACAGGACAGACACCGGATTTACAGCTTTAGGAGGCCAGTTGGAAGAAATTGACTTGAAAGGGCAGGTTCCTTGGAAGAAAAGGGACTACCAATGTAAGCCGTAAAGCAACAAGAGCAGACATCTGATCGCTCTGAGCCCCTTATCCCCAGTCCAATAAATTAATCCAGTATTTACACTGCCTGGTAATTGCTAGGTTTAGTTTTGTTTTGTTTTCCCCCAAGACTTTCTCATTTTTCTGCCTTCAGTTTTTGAAAACATTCAGAAGGGGGAAGGGAAGGGAATTGAATGACTAAAGTGGGAAATCAAAGAACACTCAAGGAGTGTGCCTCATCACAAGGGACACAAGGATAGCTCAGAATGAAAAGAGCAGCTGGGGGCTCCTGCCATTCTTGCCTTTCTCAGCTCCGGGCACCTTATAGGATGGAAGCAGAGTAAAGGTGGGCTTCCTCCTCTCAAATGTGGCAATGATACTCTCATCTGAGCACATGCCTTTCTCCCTGAAGCAATCCCGCTAGTAAATGTTTAATGCCACCAACTTGCCAATATAGCTTGGCTCTTACCAGGTGCCCAAGACTGGCTTGCTGACGTCATGGAGTTGCCCTCTCGAGAGTTTTGATGCCAAGAGGGGAAGCGGATAGTCTGAGCACTCTCCAAGCCATGTAGGCTCCTGAAGCTTGCCCTTTTGCAGTTCCCATCCCAGCTCACGTCCCCCATAACTGACTGTCCAGGCAACTGAGCATGCTCCATGACCTCTGTGCAGCAGGCTAGTCCAGACTATGGCTTAGACCCCATGACCAGCAGGGCTTCACACTCCTGCTTCTATATCTGCTTTTCCTAACTGCTTGTGAGAGCCAGCTCTGTCTGCTCTCAAACTTGTTTTTACACCACAGGTACTTAGAAATAGGGTTACACAATTCAATCAATTTCATTCAAAAATAAATGAAATGCCACTGGGAAGAGAGTCATCTATGTGAAAATGATGTTGGCTGCTTTGGAGAGATCTTAGAGAAAAATAAGAAAGCTGCCAATTGAAGGGCTGTTGAATTCAGTAAAAAGATTTAATTCTCCACCCAAATTGCTTCCAGGGTGCTGAAAAAATCTCATTCTACCTTCAAGAAACACAACCAAAAAAAACCAAATCACATAAGGTTTATGAATAAAGCCATAAAGAACCCTAAAGTCACTGTCTCGTACCAAAAGGAATAGAGAAATTCTTGGGGGTGAGGCTGGGAAAGGGGCCAATAAATGTGCATTTCCATTTTAATTGAAAACGCTATGTTCACAGACTGAGTGTTTCTATTCTGACTCCCCACTTGCACTGGCCGGCTTTCACAAACCGACCCCCCTGGTCTCCCACAAATCAGAGCAGATGGTCACTGCACTGCCTGCTCACTTAAGGGGTGCACAGTGCATACCTGATACCCCCGGGTGACCCAGCCCAGGGAAAGGAGTGAACAAACGGGACAAGGTCTGCAGAGACAAGTCATGACTGAAAGGAAGCCCCTGCCAGGCTTCAGGTGGCAGCAGCAGGTACAACGGGCCACGCCTCAAGCCTAGACCCCTCCCACCTTCTCTTCGGGCCACGCCTCCTCAAGCCTAGACCCCGCCCACCTCCTCTTCTCCTCCAAGGCCTGATAAAACCAGAGGGGAGGTGGAATGGAGTAGATCCAAGTCAGCCCGGCAGAGCCAGGTATCTTATTGTAAGAGTTGAAAAGACAGCAAACAGAAGTGAACATCTGGCCCAGCACGGAGGGCTGACTGCTCAGTTGAAGGCCTGGGGGGAGAGTGTCTGCTTATGAGCTGCAAGAAGACAATGAGACAAACACGCCCCTTTCCCTTTCCTTTGGGTTAATGCTTTGTTTTCTTTAACACAAAAGTGAAAGGAGAGAGATTAATTAGGTCCGACTCATTAGTAGTCTAAGCCTTGAAGGCAAAACAATCCAATCTCCTCCTCTGCACTTGTGGCTTAGCCTCTAGACACCTAGGTGTCTCATCTGTGGAATGCCACTTGCAGCAGAGTTATCTCAGGGTTAGGTAACACACCACAGGGCCAAGGGCTTCATGTAGCACCTGGCAGTGGAAGATGCTCAGTGTTAGCTGTAATTGCTATAGAAATTCACTGTGAGAACATCAAGGGAGAAAGAGAGAGAGACAGAGAGAGAGAGAGAGAGAAGATAAAGTAGCCCATTGTCCCATTGTCTCACCTCTTGGTATATGTAAGAGCTAATGGTCTCACCTGTTTTCTCCTCTATTACTCCGTGTGCCTGTCTGTCATCTGTCTGTCTGTTCTCTCTCTCTCTCTCTCTCTCTCTGTCTGTCTGTCTGTCTGTGTGTGAGTGTATGTGTCTTTCTGTGTCTCTCTCAGTTTCTATCTGTTTATCTGTCTCTCCCTATATACACACACACACACACATACACACACACACACACACACACACACACACACACGTACAGTCTTCACTTCCTGTCTTTCCTGCCTCTTTCATGCTGTGAGCACACTCCAGTGGTGGTGTTGATGGTGTCTCAGTCTTGACTGAATCTTATCTCCACACAAATAGCTATTTCTAAAATGTTGGTAATTTGAAAAACTACAAAAAATATTAATTTCTAGCCATTATTCTGGTCAGTTCCTTAATATGAAATGACCTTTCTGGTCAAAGAACATGAACTTTGGGACTCTCCCACTTAACACCTGCATCCAAACTATTTTTTGCAGGACTTAGATGGGCGACCACCGTAAAGAGATATTTGCTGACCCCCATCCTCACCCACCAGGTCCTTTTCCTTTTCATGGTCACCAATGTGAAATGTAGACAGTTCACCAAGACCCAGTTTCAAAATTGAAAGCTCCACTCAGGAGCAAGCCACGCAGATCCTGAGCTCTGAACACGACTCCACTTCCTCATTGCTGTACTGTGGTCCTGTACCTAAGACAGCTTCAGGTGGAGGGGGGAGCCCTCTCCCATGCTTCTCCCTCAGGGGCAAGGACATCCTTTATGAACCAATCAATGAATGGCAGCCACACCTCAGGAGAAGTGGATGGAAAGAATTCCAGTTGTGTGACCTTTGCCTGCACATGTTCTTAGGGACAAACAGCGGACCTGCCCAGAGGGTAGGGATGGATGTTGGTTTCCATTTTTCTCACATTACCATCTCATAATGCACTATCAGGCAGAGTGAGGCTGGGGTCCCCTCCCTAAGCACCCTAGATCTTGTATCAGCCCAATGATGCTCTCTCTGTCAACCCCAGCACCTTCCCCATCCTGTGCCCTGTACTCACAGGCGCTCCAACTCCTTCATGTCATCAAAAGCTCCGCGTTCCACAGCTCCGATCTGGTTCTCCATCAGCTGCCTGGGAGGCAAAGAATCAGAATAGCTACAGGATGCTAATCAAGGGTTCCTAGGGACCGCTGGAAAAGGGAAGAATCCCAACAAGCTTTGCCAGGGCAATGTGGGCTGGGGGGGGGGGGGGGAGGAGAGCCATTCCCAGGTCCTATGTAGATCCAACTGAAATGGTCACAACTTCACAAACTCCCCAACTCAGTATCCTCAGCAAGCCCTGCCTTGCAGAGCTGCACAGTTGCCAACATTCACAGCTATGCTTGAAGAAGATGCTAGGCTTCTGGGTACACACTGTCCTTTGGTCCAGAGCATGCATCTAAGAGACATGGCCAGCATGGTGGCGGAAAGCCCGTACTGAGTCCAACTGAGTCCATATATATGAGTCTGCAGTTGCCAGACAACACCCCCACTGTCTGCACCACATTCTGCCTAGACCTGTCTGCTGAAGAAAGGAGTGGGGTGCCTTGGCCAACCAACCATCTGGCTCCATGGGACTCTGCATCTTCCCCCAGCCCCCAACATGCCCTGCTTCATAGGATCTGACGGGTGGGCATCACCAAGAGACTGGATGCTACATGGTCATTCTGGAGGTACTGAAGCAACTTTTCTTCTGTGTTCTCCCCTCTCCACACCCAAGCAAATGGGTTGCATGTTCCTGCATGGGCTTCAGGCAAGATTTAAGCAGGGTGGTATACTTTTCTCTCTGCTGGAAGCCTGAGGGAGGAATGCTAGGAAGGGAGGAGCAACACGCCCCCAGACTGGAAAGAGGAAAGCTTTGGTCAATGTGAATTGGCTTGACTCCAATAACTCATCACCCCTAACCTCAAGGAGAATTATTCACAAGGTCCCCTATTCCTTCAAAGACCTCCCAGAACTGTGAAGTCTGCAATTCTGAAAGAATTGAGGTCTAGAACCCTTGTACTACCCAGACAGTGGGAGGTGAGGAACTCTGGATATCTGATGATGGGTTTCCTGCCTCCTGGATGGGGCAGGGTCTCCAAATCCAACTGAGATATTGAGGCCAGAAACCTCTTTGCCAAGGCTGTCTCTGTTTCCCAAGATCAGCAGAGTACAGAGGGGTGGGGGTGAGGAGGTCCAATATGAGTACCTCATCTTTGTCAGATAGCACAGTAGATGGCCCACTGCTGGCCAGCCACCTCAGTCAACAGGGTTGTGCCTACCACTTCCAGGATCTCCATCCTCAGACACCTGAGTAAAGTCACACCTGTCTTCTACTGTCCTCCTTCCCCATCACCCTCTCAACCAGGGCCTGAGGAGTCTGCTGAGGAGGAGCCCTGCTGAAGAGGAGCCCTGCTGAGGAGGAGTCCACTGGGGGTGGTGGACTGCAGTGTTCTCCACTTTTCCATCCAGTATGTTAACTCTAACACCCTGTGTGATGTGTTTTTGGAGGCATGGCTGTTAGGGACGGGGCTAAAGTGATGTGGTAATCTGGGGGAGGGGGGTCTTGATACCCAGGGACCAGTGAGTCCTTTCTGTATGCTCACAGAGCTAAGCCAATGTAAGGTCACAGTGCACAGATGCCTAATCAGGAACCAACCTGCAACACCTTGATCCAGGATCTCAGCCTCCAGAGCCTAACCAAAGCCTAGCTGTGATTTGGGTCCCGCTCATGGTGTTCCACCAGAGAAGGCACAACTGAGCAGAGACCTTTAGACTCTCCATGCCACCTACTCTTCTTCATTTGAGACAGAAATGGCCAAGATTGCCCCATCCAAGTCCTCCATCCTCATTCTTTTCAGCCATGTGGAAGGCAGTAAGCTCTCTGGTTCAGGACACTCAACATCATCCATTCCACCCGTTCAGGAGGCCCTTGACTCCACAGTAGAAGGCCTGAGATAGCTTATGGCTCTCAAACTCCCATCCAGAACTCCAGACCCAAGGCTGGGGTGAGGGTAGAGGCAGACCATGATGAAAACCCATACTCACAACACTCGAAGCTGCTTGAGCCCAGCAAAGTCATTCTTGTGGATCCGAGTGATGTTGTTGCCGTTGAGCTCCCTGGCAGAGAAAGGGGGAAGGAAACAGTAAAATTAGTGGTCTCCGGGCTCAGCTCAGACTTCCCTCCTCTCAGTTCAGCTCAAGCCATTTGCAATACCAGTGAGGTTAAGCCCAGCATGTCCCCTCTCCCTTCACCTTGTCACCCACCAAGAAGCCCAACAGGCTGGGGCAATTGAGCACCCCATGCTCCTGCAGCAGGAACAATAAACATGGCTCACTGTTGAAGGGTGCAGAAGCCCAAAACATGGCTCCACCCTGGGGACTCAGCCTAGATGGAGAGACAGGTTACAGAGCAAAGAATCTGGAAATAGGCTATGGGGACCATTCAAGGGTATCTTAGCCAAACCTCAGAATCCCCAACCATAAAATGAAGGGCATCAATTGTGACAGCTGCATAGTGTTACACCAACATAAAAGGTAAGGACCATGGCTGCCACTGGGGACAACTACAATATCATCATGAGTGACAGTGGTTCATATTCTGACAGGAGAAGGAGAGGAGAGCTATGCAGTTCAGGAGCCCTGAGGAAATGAGAACCAAAAGACAAGGAAGAGCAAACTCAAGCAAAAGCCCAACTCAGCCTGAGTGTCTGAGGGAGTGAAAGACAGACTGAGAGTTGGGGGCTGTAGATTCAGGCAAACCCGGTGCAAGCAGAGAAGAAGCAAGAAGCCAGTGAAGGTCTCACACAGGGGCCATAGACCTTCCTGGGGCAGCTAGCAAGAGGATATGGCCAAGGAGAGAAGTCTGAGCCTGCTGCTCCATCCCTAGTGGCCAGACCTACTGATGCTATGGCTTTTTCTCCCACACCATCCTGGGCATCAGCCCTGTCTTCCCGTCCAAGGTCAATTCTGCCTTCTCTTGGCCCATATCCTGAAACTAGAATGGATCCTGGACTCATGTCTCTATCCTCATTGGCATGATAGACATAGACCCCACCTCAGAGGCCATATGGCCACTTCCCACCCAGCCTCCTAGTGCTTGCCTCAGTCTCTATCCAGATATTCCTCTTCCCAAAGGCCCTGCTCAGCTTCAGGAAGTCAGGTCACTCCGAGAGGAAAGTTCTCAGAAAGCTTCATTACCAGAAAGTTCTTGCACTGTCTCAGCCACCACAGTACACACTCAGACCCCATCTGTCCCCTCCAGCCAGTGTCTAACCCATCCCTTGAACAGGAGCCACACTGACTCCTCTTACCCTTTTCCTGACCACTGTCACTGTCAACTGCATGCTTTTCATCAACCTAAATGCCCCACCCCAACACACACATGTATATGTGCATGTCCGTGCGCACATGTACACACACACACACACACACACACACACACACACACTGTTCACCTGTAAGGCTTTCTTCTCACTTAGCCAAACAGTGTCCAAAAGTTCCAGGTATGGCCATGAGCTCAAACCAAGTCTCCTTTGTTCTGGAGTGTGTTGAGAGCTACATGGTCTAGACAATGCTCTACAGTTGCTTCCCCTAAGAACTGTGTGTATTATTTGCTTCCACATGTCCCAAGAACCTAGAGACCTTACCTAAGTTGCTATCATGACCATCTAACAGATGAGAGAACAGCAGTTCTCAGATGCTGGATGCTCTCTCAAAGACAACAGCTTAGAGATGACAGAACCCATAGCCATGACCTTGTGACCCTTAGGGCCCAGGCTGTTAATCAAAGCTAACAAGCCAGTAGTTCATTTGACTCATGCCTCATGCCTAGGACTCTCTGTCCTCATCTCTTTTATAGTAGGATCTGAGGGGCTTCAGTGGTGCTCCAAGTTGCCAGACCATCAGCAAGTGCCCCAGACCCAGACCCTTCCTCAACCTAACTGCTGTGAGAACATCTTCTCCATTTGATGACAAGCCTTGTTAATCTTGCTGACTTAAACATTCCTTCCTGGAATGGCCACCCGTCTGTACTTTCTTCAACACAACTTCCTTCAAACCCTGGAAGCACCTTTGGGAACCCTTGCGAACTGGCTCCTGAAGGCAGTACTTCAGCCTTCCTTTGAGCCATCATGATGAAACTTTCAGCTGCAAACCCCACAGCAAAAAGTAGGTTTCTTTGGTGGTTTTGTCTTTCTCATTATAAAGGTACATATCTGTCGGTTATAAGGACAAAAGATGTTAAAACAACTGTAGTGAAGTAAAAAATGTGTCCTATAGGCTCAGGGTTTTGAACACTTGGTTTCCAGTGGGTGGCACTATTTGGGGAATTATGGAACCATTCATGGGTGCAGCTTTGCTGGAGGAAGTAGATCACTGGGGTGGTGGCTTTAAGAGTTCACCACCTTGCTCCACTTTGACTCCTCTCCATCTGTGTGGATGGAGATGTGATCTCTCAGCTTCGTGCTCCACCCACCTGCTGTCATGCCTTCCCTCACATTATGGACTCCTCTGAGTTCCTAAGCCAAAACAAACTCTCCTATAAATCCCTCTAGGTCATATTATTTCATCACAGCAACAGAGAAATAAATAACAAAATTCAAATGGTCAGCCATAGATCCAACGCTTGATTGAATTTCAGGAAACCAAATGTGCATTGTGAACTACAAACCTGTCTGATGTCAGAGAGCTACCACCACACAGAATGTGGCAGCAGGTCAAAATACATTCTGTATTCTGTGAGAGCCACTACATACACAGTCACACACATGCACAGATCTGTGCAAGCGGGGGGGGGGGGGGGGAGTGAGCCACAGGAACACACATTCATTAACAGCTACAACTGATAAGTGGTAAAGTATAAGGTGACTTTAGTATCTTTTCAGTTTACTCTCTGCACTTTAAGTTTTATAAGCCAATTCAGTATCCAAATTATTTCATTTTAAGGTGTTATTAAATTTTTAAATAAAAAATATTTAATTAAAAAAATAAAAATTAGTGACATGTGAACTTTAAGTCCTAGAAAAGAAAGAAAAAATTAAAACTGCATATTACTAAGAATAACCACCAGGAATAATCCCCATGGGCATTCTAGAATATTTTCTCTCAATCTGATATATATGTATATGTATATGTATATGTATATGTATATACACATACACACATATATTTATATTGCTTGTCTAGCTGAGGTAATCTCTTTCACAAGTTCTTCTGGAAGACTTCCTAGGGCCATTTTATAAGGCAGCTGACTATAGTGTATTCCCAGCACACCATTGACAGAGCAAAGACAAACGCTAGAACCTGTCTGTACAAGAAAGGGCCAACATGAAACTCAGGAGTCTCCAAGCACAGAATTACCACAAAAGCAGGTGGAGGTGGACAGGCAGGCAGGAACTTCTGATTATGTCTGGCACCCACATGTCTCCCTTCTCAGTGAGATGCTGAGGACACTGGGGCACATGCATCATCCAGTCCCTCCTCCTCCCTTCCTACCCATCAACCCATCTCCATGTTGAAAGAGACTGAACAGCAAGGCAAGGCACAACGGCTCAAATGGCAAAGCAAGTCCGGCCTCTTTCCCAGGAGTCCCTGCTGGTGGTTTCCTGTCCCAGCCCCAGCCTGCTCCCTGCAGCCTCACTCTCAGTGGCCATAGTTTTCCCTTTCTAGGGAAAACGCCTCTTCCTCCCAGGTCTGAGGGCAGCGGCAACGTACAAACATCATATAGGCCTTACCTGAGGCGTGACCTTCCCAGGGTCATCGAGCCCTTGCCTTAGCAAGACAAGCATGGCCTCTTGCTAGAATATGCAGCATCAGAGCTTCTATTCTTCCAACAAGTAATCCCAGAGTGTTGCCATGGAGACCCTCTCCGAATAGACTGGGACACACACAAGCCAAGACCGCCACAGCCAGAGCAGCAAGTGTGTGCCCACGAGGACAGCTCTCAGCCTCAGAGCTCAGAGGAACTCAGAGTTGGGGCTCCCCGGTGCTTCACCACTGAGCCTCACTCTACCACTCCTTACTGGTTCCTACAATGGCACAGAATAGTGAAGCAACTTGCCCAATGGTGCACAGCCAATAGATGGTGGGGCAAGGATGAAGCCAGGCTGGAGTTCTTCCCGATGCCAGGAAGCCTGAAGTTTCTGGCCTCCTCCTGTCTCATCACCCTGTGCCCTCAGACAGAGCTAAGGTCACTTTCAAGCTCTGGAGTCCTGTGATAAGACTCAGAGCTTTGCCTAAGCCCACCCAGCTAAGCATGCTCTTAGAGAGGAAGGACTTGGGCCCTGCCACCACACTAGCTGCACAACCTTGGGCATAGAGTTTAACTGTTCTGTGCCTCAGTTCCCCTATTTGTAAAATGAAGATGGTGATAATATCCCTCTCCTAAAGGTGGTGTGTAGTTTAAATGACTTCTTATTTCTAAAATACCAAAGGCAGTGAATGGCCAGCCCACCTCTCGTACTCTCTATCTGAGTCTGAGGATAATCAGCTGTGACTATTTTTACTATGATGTTGTTGTTTTCCTCCAGGGTCATGGCTTCCCGGTGAGTGGAGTCCCCAGGCCAAGCTGGTACTGACTGGCAGGCTCAAGCAAAGCAGAAGGAACCAGCTGCTCACATCTCAGACCCCAGGCTAAACACCAGAGCACACACCTACCACAGTTGTCTCCCTTTTAAGAGTAATGAGCTCACTCCTAGCATTCCTCAAAGGAGACACACCCTGATGACAAACGTCCCCACTTCTGCCAGTTCCTATGTGGCTCTAGGTTAAAACAAAAACCTGAATGGCAAAAAGATTTTGGAGAAAATTCTCCAAAGCACAGCTATGTGGGGAAAACCAAACCAGAAGAATTTTTTGACCCTTGACCCCTCCCTCTCAGGAAGCAGGACTACTCACCAGTATCTGGGAGTTTTTAAAATGCAGAAGAGAGCCAGGCAGTGGTGGTGCACGCCTTTAATCCCAGCACTCGGGAGGCAGAGGCAGGTGGATTTCTGAGTTCGAGGCCAGCCTAGTCTACAGAGTGAGTTCCAGGACAGCCAGGGCTACTCAGAGAAACCCTGTCTCGAAAAACAAAACAAAACAAAAAATAATAATAAAAATAAATAAATAAAAATGCAGAAGGGATCCTTGGGTAGCTTAGACTTCAGGAGGCTCAGCCCAGTCTTGAGCTCCCTGTAATTCCTCACCACTCTGGAGGTCCAGCTATCTCCGTTCTCTTAGGGACCAGAACACTCCCATGGTGGCCCAAGCCTGCATTGATGATGGTCCCTGGCTGCTTGCTGCACCTAGCTCTTCCTTGGATGGACAATGGGGGGGGGGGGGGGCGCTTAGGGAAGACTAACCTCAGCACTGCCCAGAGTCTTGAGGTCCACAGAACTTGGCAAGCCACCTGCAAGTGGGTCTAGATGCCTGCAAGGTCCACCTCAAGCCTTCACCCTGTGCCAGCTCCCTGCAGAGATGCTAGTGGGCTCCCCACATTCACCATGGCTCTCCTCTAGTCGTTCAAAAAGCCAAAGCCAGGGGAGTCTTCACAAGCTGTCAATCTGATCCTTATATAAGTCCTGATTTACTCTTGACCCCACCCCCAACCCATTGCTGTTGGAATCAAGACAAAACCTCCTTACCATGCATTACAAGCTCCCCATTGCCTTCCCTGAGGGAGTCCCAACTTCTGACCCCACTAGACTTTGGAGGCCTGTGGCACAGCCTTTGAGTCTGACATACGCTATGCCCGGGAGGTCCTGCCCTCCCATTAACCTAACTCGCCCCAACTTTCCCTTCCTGGTGGGAAACCTTCCACTTCCAGAGGCTATCCTCTACCCCACAGCCCAAACCAGGGATGACTTTACAGGGATTTGAAGGAGTTCTGAAGTGATGTTACAGCCTCACTACCCTTCCTGGGCCTCAGGACCAGAAAGAGGCTTCTGAAAACACAGGCCAGGTTGTTTTATTGGTTTGATTTTGTTTTGTTTTGCTTTCTCAGCTCTCCCAGGGTCTAACACAGCACACAATGCATGTTTCAATAGGTTTTCTGGAATGCAGCAGTAGAGCTGCCTTAATTTGACATGTTTCCAGGAAAACGGCTTCAGTGGACTCTGTTTCCCTGATCTCTCTACCTTACAACTCATCCCCAACCCACCTGATATATGCGTTTCCCAGATGCACATATCCTCAGAGTTCTATGTGCCTCTTAGCAAGAATCTCTTCTCTTCCAGCACCTTCCATTCTCCTAGGTGGGCCCTAAGTGAGCAAGGAAATCCTGCTAGTGAAAGCAGCCAGCCAGAGAGGTCCTCCAAGCGCACCAGCTGCAGGGTGTGCAGGAGTGCCTTTCATTGAAGGCTGAATGATATATTCTGTTGTGTGTATTTATCACTTGTGCCTCCATTAGCCTCTGGCCGTTGGGAATAGTGCTGTTATGAACAGGGATGTAAGTGTACAAAATAGCTCTCAAGGCTTCTGCTCTCGATTCTTTTGGGTCATGAAGTATATTAGTTCTCTTTCTGTGGCTACAACAGGACACCATGATCAAAACTACTCATAGAGGGAAGGGTTTGTTTGTCTCACAGTTCCATCTCATGGGCAACAGACATAGTCACAGAAACTAGATGCTGAGAATGCACATCTCAAACCGCAAGCGCAAAGCAGAGAGAGCAAACAAGAAATAGGAATTTTGAGTTCTCAAAGCCCCCCAGTCAGTGCCACCAACTGGGAACCAATTGTTTGATTACATGAGCATATAGGGTACTTTCTTATTCAAATCACTGAATACAGTATTTCTTTTCTTTTTTTTAAAGACAAGGTCTCGCTATGTAGCTCTGGCTGTCCTAGAACTTGCTATGTAGACCAGGCAGGCCTCAAACTCACAGAGACCCACCAGCCTCTGCCTCCTGAATGCTGGGATTAAAAGCGTGTTCCACTATGCCCGGCCAGTAATTCTATTTTTACTTTTTTTGAGGAATTGCCATCCTGTTTGGCACAGCAACTGCTTTCTTTGATGTTCTCACCAAAGCACATCCTCACCAACAGGTGTTAACTTCTGTCTGGGAATTTTTTTCTTTTTTTTTAATGGAAGCAATCCCAGTAGGAGTGAGAGAATCAGGCCTAAATCAGTTCCAATTCCATGTCATTTTGTATGAGAGTCAAACTTCACCTGGTCCCTTCATCACTAAGGCCTGGCCTTACTCCTGGTAATCTTCTCTGACCTGGGACCTATACCCACACAGACATTCTGTATCAAGGATCCTTCCAAATTGCCAACCTCCAAATAGTCACTCCACACACATAGCCACTGACTCCCTAGGTTGACCTCCACCTGCAACCTACCTCCCTGAGTCCCACCAACTTTCCTCACCTCCCTCCATCTCTGGACCAGACGCCCCCTCCCTGTGCCAGCTGGCTCCTTGGGTCTACCCCAAGTGTGCTCAGGCCAGGATCAATGGTGGAACCGGGCAACCAGGTGGCCTGGAGGCCCCAGTGTAAGGCCCTGACAGGTGCTTTGTGGTGCTGAGTGAGTGAAAGGAGCCGGGCCTTATTAACATCTGAAGAACAGCAGGCTCCGGTCAAATTTAAAAGCTACACACAAACACATCTCACAGGCTCGGGACTCAGGGACTCTCAGCCAACCACTGAGCAGCCAGCTGTCCTGTCCCGCTGCAGATGGCTCCACCTCTCTGCAAAGCTGGGTTAATATCTTCTCCCAGGACTGCTGAGTAAGACCAAGAGCTTAGAGTAAACTGTAAGGTATTTTTGCCCTGAGTCTGGCTTGAGGGCGTAACCATAGGCAACCATAGGCAGTGCCAAGGTGCATCTCTGTGTCCACCCTTCTCTGACCTGTTGCCTGCCCTCCCCCACCCCATCACTCAATGACCCTCCCCCCACCATTGCTATAACACAAGCAAGCACCTCTCTGGAACTGCTCGCCTGAGTTTTTCTGTGCTGCCCTCTCTGCTCTAAACTTCCCACCACCCACTAACTCCCACCATCTGCTCTTGCCTGCTTCCACTTCTTCCAGGAAGCTGATAGTCCCAGTCTGCAGTGATCTTGGCCTCTTATGCCAGCAGCCCTTGCCTTGACCCTCATCCTAAGAGAATTGATGGCCCTACCCTCCTCATCCACCTCCCCAACTCCTCCCAGTGCTCCCTCCCCAGAGCATAGCTCCTCCCACCTGTGCCATCTTTCCTTGCCACTGGCTCATCCCCCACCTCCTCTCAGTGCAGGCTAGAATTACAGGCTGTCTTCCTGTGGCCTCAAGGGGTACACTTTTTCACTAAGAGACCTCAACAGCAAGTAGTGCTCCCAGATCTCATTCTGTGCACCCCAAATCTGAATCCCCTGAAATTGCCAGTATCAAAGACTACAGAATCAGAATCTCCAGGATGGGTCTAGGAGTGTGCATTTTGTGCTAGATTGTATGTCGTCACTTTCCCAGGCTGGGTCTCATGCATAACCTCAACTCCTGTAGAAATTCTATGACAATTCTGGTATGTGAATGCTAGCCACACGGAGGTGTCAGCCCACAGGACACTCAGGGGTCACATCACTCCCCCGCACCCCATGACATTCTTGCCAAAAATGCACAGGCTCAACCAAACCATGAAAAAAACCTAAGCAAGCCAGGTGGGGCACACATTTAAGCCCAGCTCTCAGGAGACAGAGGTAAGTGATCTCTGTGGGTTTGAGGCTAGCCTGGTCTACATAGTAAGTTTCAGGCCAGCTAGGAAAACAGTAAAACTCTGTCTCAAAAACTAGACAGACAACTAGACAACCAAATCAATAAACTTTAGACAAAATAACTAGCAAATGATCTATCCAAAGTGTCAAGGTTATAAAAAGGCAGAAGGCCTTCAGCAGACTGAGGAGAGATGTAACTTAAATACAACATGGACCCCTGGGGTTCAGGGAGCAATTTGTGGGTGAAAGAGGGAAAGCCCATTACTTAGTTAATAATATGATAAGTATGCTAATGCCTCAACTGGCTAACTGCACTGTGGTAGCATGGAGGGAAGCTGGTTGGAGCATATGTGGGATCAATCGAATTTCTAATTCATTCAACTATTTTATAAATTAAACCAACTAAAACCATTTTAGGGGGAAAGGCTTTTAATTTTAAAAAACAGAATGAAACTATAGCAAAGACAACAAAATCTTAGTGACAGAAATCACGTAATCGACTTTCTCCCTGCCGCTGGCTGCTCCCCTTTAACTCCACTCCCTATCTTACACCAGAGCCAGGCAGAAGAATTCCTACTCACCACTCTTGGCTTGAGATCCCTAGGGCAGATGCTCGAAGGAGCCTGTAAACGGGACACCAGATGAGCTAGCCTGGGCTCCCACCTGCCAAATCTGAGATACTCCGAACATCAAATAGTAATGATAACAAACTAGAATCCAGCAAATAAAACAGTAATGCACAAGTCTGTTAAAAATGGACAAACTGAGCCAGGCAGTGATGGCGCACGCCTTTAATCCCAGCACTTGGGAGGCACAGGCAGGCAGATTTCTGAGTTCGAGGACAGCCTAGTCTACAGAGTGAGTTCCAGGACAGCCAGGGCTACACAGAGAAACCCTGACTCGAAAAAAAAAAAAAAAAGAAAGAAAGAAAGAAAGAAAGAAAGAAAGAAAAGAAAAAGAAAAACACACAAATACTTAAAAATCTACAGGGCCTCCAGCCGATTCTTAAATGTTTCAGGGGGAAAAATTATCATGAAGCTGGGTGTGGTGCTACATGTCCCCTATCACAGTCCTCAGGAGGGCAAGATGCTGGGATCATAAGTTCAAAGCCAGCCTGGGCTGCCAAGTGAGATCCTGCCTCAAAAAGCCAAAAACTGTACTTGAGCATGTGTGCCTACGTGTGAGAGTGAGTGAGGCCTTTCAGGAAGGAAGTAGAATGACAGGAACAGTTGGCTCACTCTGGCTAAAGGAGACACAACTGACTCCCCACCCCTTTTGTTGCAACTTTTCTAACAAAACGAACCAAGTATACTGAGCACAGGAGCTCCTTGTGAGCACTGGCAGTTTCTCCTTCTCCTCAGACCCCTGGCCCGATGCAATCCTAGAATTCACCCATGAAATTCTTCACTCCTCAGATAGATACGCTCCCCACCCCCGAAACCACGACACTCTCCTCTGTGTGCCCCCAAATATGCTTCCCCCCTCTTCCCTTCCTGTACACCTGCCTTCCAGATTCAGACTCTAATAAGTTGACTCCAGCCCCGCCCCCATCTCCCTCTCAGCCCCGCCCCCCTCTCTGTGCCTCCGCCTCCCATCAATCAACCAACACTCATCTCCTCACTGACTACAGGCTGCACAGTTGTCTCAGCCCTTTATCTGTATTATTTCTTTCAACGTTACAACCCTACAAGCTAAATGTCATCATTGGTGCCAGGAAATCGAGTCACTGCTGAGCTGCCCAAAGTCTCCTAGGTGGCTGCTGATGGAGCCAGGATTCAAACTAGGTCCTTGTCACACCAATGCCTGCCTGTGCTGGAAGCTGCTGTGCTCCGGGTCCCTACAGATGTCCTTGGATAGTTATTCTTTCTCTCCCGCCCCGCGGCAAGCTCCCAGAGGATCCAGCCCATACCCGGACCTCTCTTGATGCGATGCACAGCGGCAGGTGCCCAACAGCTGTTTGTTGGCCACGGGCTGGGTTCCAGAAAGGAGAGGAGGGGGCGGCAAGCTCCATCAAAAACAGGAGCCAATTCTCCACCTCCAGCACAGCCCAGCTCCCTGGCTACTGCCCAAGGCCCGGCCGTCATCTGCTCTGGGTAATAAGTATTTGTATGGTGATAATTACAGCATTTGGGAAGAAAATCCCATTAAGCAAGAGCCCTGCCGAGCTGCTAATGCCGGCACAGAACTGGAGGCGGCAACTTCGCCAAACGCCCTCCCGGCTGCTCCTGATAACGGATAACGCAGGGGGCTGCCTGTCCCCAACGCCCCACACGGGTCCCCAAGAGAGCATGGCAACCTTGGGCAGTATGGGCCACCTTGTGGTTCGTCGTTCAGAAGGGGTGCTGAGAAAGGACAGCATATTCATATTCTGGTGTGATCCAGGGCTCCTCGCCACTGCCTGGTGAGAGACCAGAGTACAGATTGCCAGGATCCTGCACTGAGTGGTCTCTGAATCCTTTATGTCCCTGGAGCTCTCTGTCACCTTAATAGCAATGATAATCGCCCCATTTATTGGGCACTTGCTGTCTGCCAGGCTCTGTGAGGCACACAGCACCTCTCTGCCTATTATGGAGTTCAATACTCAGGCCCAGACTTTGAAGCAGGTCCCCCACTTTATGGGGAAAAAAAAACAGGGGTTTGAGGGAGTGTGCTCTTCCTAAGCACTTATCTCAATTTGCAATTATGTGTTCATTCTCCTATCGGGCCATTCTTCTTGCTCCCCTGCAGGACAGGAACTTGCGAAGAGGCAGTTTCTCTGTCCACTCGGAACAATGCAGAGAACTCAATAGACAGCAGCTATCTGTTGAATGAGGGAATGCAGCCCCGCAGGATGCCCCAGCTGCCAAGAGGCAGAGTCAAGACTAACAAAACCGCCAGACAGGCATTACCAGAGCAGTGCCGTTGCAACCCTCCACCCTGCAGAGTCCCTTCTCCCTGTGCCCAAACTGCAGGGGGGAGAGAGGAAAAGATGCCCAGGTACAATGGCCACCACATGCTTCCAGCAGCAGGAGCCCAGAAAGAGCAGCCTGCAGCATGGTCAAGCCTCAGCAAGTACCTCCCAAGCCACCTGAACAGTCTTGCCTTTAGCATGGGCTTCTCACAGTATTAGCACCCGACATCTGAATTATGAAGCATTTTCGTAAACACAGTATGAATGAATTCTTGTGAAGTTCTAATGGGGTGGAGGCATTGTTCCCACAGGCCAAGGGAAGGTAGAACATCACCCACATGCCACTGGACCCCAGAATATTTCCTGCAAAACTGTCCTTACCCCCTTTATATGTGGGAAACAGAGTCTCAAGCAGGAGAAGAACCACCCCTGGGTCTCTATACCATTGCTCACTCAGTGAACACAGCACAGTGTCTACCATACCTGTGTCTGTGATAGCCAGAGACTCACCCCCCAAGCCCCCTGACAGAGCCCAATTCCTATGCTCAGCAAAATTCTCTGCTATAGGACCCCGCAGTGGCTCACCTAGCCAGGCCTTGGTGACAGACAGGTTTTCAGCCCCTGGCCTCAATTCCATCCTAATATGGATTCCAAATGGGCTCACCAAACCATGAATGTGACTAACCATCCAGCCCTACTGAATGCAGCTTCAGGGCAAGCCATGGATCTTGGCAGCATGCATGCAGCTAGGGTGGGGTAGACCAACCAGCAAAAGGGCACAAGAACATACACAATGGCAAGGAAGCAAGTCTCACAGCCTTACAAGACACAGTACGATACACCTAGGGGAAGATGGCAATCTGCATCCTGACCTTCCAAGGGCCCTGCCCCACCTCTCTCCATCCTTGGATGACTTGATGGAAGGTCTGGTAGATGTCTTTCCCTTCCTGCACCCTCCGAACCACTAAACCTGCTTCTCACATTCCTGGACACTCTGGTGCAAACATTGAAAGTGATGATCCCTGGGTGGAAGGGAGAAGGTTAGCATTTGGCCACCATGGCTGAACCCTCTGAGCCTGAGCCCTGCAACACCATAACTTTTCCAGGGTCTTGCCAGCAGGTCTCCTCCAGCCCTTGCTCTTTACTATAATTGTTCCATTACAGTGAATTATTCAGTATCCCTTCCTTGTCCACCCACCCAGCCCTTGGCCTCTGTGGCTGGACCAATTTCCTTAGCAGCACTGGGCCTTCCACAAGCTCTTCCCAGAGGTCTCCACAGAAAACCAGAGCAATGTCTCCCCATTTGGGAAAACAGGTCTGAACCCAACAGTACAAAATAGTCATAAAGTTGCTGGGTCCCCTGGATGACCACCAAAGATGCCCAGAGAACAGAAGGTAAGCACACAGCCTGCAGAAATTTCCCAACCTGGGGAGCTGCTGGCCAGTCTCTGACCAGCACACCTTTCTAGCTCCCTCAAGATGTTTGCCCTGGACTCCCACCCAGACATCTTCAAGGGGAATTTGAAACTGAAGGAAGGCCTTCCTGGCCCTTCCCAATCTCTCTTTACAACCCCAGGCTCTCTGGACACGGTGTGATTCAGCCCCTGGGAAAATCTGACCTGCAGGCCACACCAGTCACCGCCAGCCATGGGCTTTGTGTTCAGGCAGCCACTCCTGCCTATGTCGCCTGGACTCTGCTTGGCAAAACCCACAAACCCTAACAATGCACTCCACTTTCTAAGAAGCCCCCTCACTCCCCAAAAGGGCTTCTTGGCCTAGTGTTCTCACAGGCCCATGACATGGCTAGCTGGGCTCCTCCCTACATTCCCCCCACCCCACCCCCCACTAAAGATCCCCTGTCCAGCCCTTCACACCATCTGCCCTTTGAAGGCAGAGATGGGTTCATTCTCTTTGGGGCCTCAAAACTGAGAGAAGGTACTAGCTTGACAAACAGGAGACTTGTCTCCCTGTGTTACCATAACAGTGCCCTACTGAGTGAGCACCAGAAGCCCAGCTTCTTCCAAACATTACCTTCCATTGCCACAAGAAACAGAACCCCGATGTAGCCCACGCTCCATTTCCTAATAGAAAACAACTAAGGCTCAGAGAAGTCTGGTAACTTGTCCAAAGTCACACAGCTCATAATTCACAGAGCTGGGCTTCTAACCCAGATACTCTGGCTCCTAGGGCTACCCCCAACTCTGCTCTGTCCCAGGATTCACTTCCATCTCACTGACTAGAAAAGACTAAAGAATTAATGAAAGGCAAAACAGAGCCTATGATAAACATTCAAGGTAGTAGGATTGTGGGAAAGCCAGAATGCAGAATAATCAAGGTGCCAAAGCAAAGGAGAGGGGCTCATATGTCTCAGGTGTGGGCTGCTGCCAGGGTAACAGCCACAGGAAAAAAACACACCACTGGGTAAAGCAGGGGACAGAAATTTCATCCAGAAAGAACAGGTTAAGGAGACCTCAGAGATTCTCCAAACAAACATACTGGTCCTTAATTCCTCTCCAGGTCCATAAAGCTGCCTCGAGAAAACTTAGTTCGGTGCCACCCCCAATTTACACACACACACACACACACCAATTCCCAACTAGATTGCATGCAGATTGCAAATTCTCTGAAACTGTCACGGGAATGTCTTAAACCCAGCCAAGAAGAGTCTGGGGCAAGCGTGCACTCACTAATTGCTGGCCTTGGTACAGAAGTTTGATGTATGCAACAGCTCTCCCCAGGGTTTGCCTCTGACCAGCTGAGACTCATGAAAATATGCTCCAAAGTTATCAAAATATGTATACATTTTCTGACACTCACTGTAGTCGTCCAGGAGTACAGACAGAAAGCAGAAAGAGGCTTCAAAGAAGCCACTAACCTTACCCAAAGTGTGTGTGTGTGTGTATATATATATATATCCTGGTACGGTCACCTCTGAGGGTGTACAAAGGCCCTGTGTGTGACTAAAAATCCACTCGCATGATCTACAGACCCGTGGCCTCACACTACCGTGGTATCCTTGGATGCTGGAATTTCACACCGACCACATTTGGCAGGAAAAGAGAAAACACATCACACATGTTCTACCACGCTCATGTGGCAGGTCTAGAAAGGGTGGAGTTCCCTCAAAATCCAGAAGTAGGAGAGAACAAGAGAAGAGGAAGGGTTTTTGTTTTTTTTTTTCACTTGTCACCGTCAATATCTTCAACCTTGCGTCCCAGTTCCAGCTCCTCACCTCTAGTATCATTCCTGAGCTGGCAGTCCATGACTCATCTCACCCTTACAGGGTCCGGATGTCACATTCCCCAAAGCCCAAACCAAAGGCCCTCAGGTCCCATTGTCTGTCTGCCTGGGCTGGGGATGAGAACTGAAGGAGAGGGTAGGTAGCTTACACCTTTAAGGGAAGAATTATCCAGGCTCTGAGGCCAAACAATGGACAGAAGAGGCGCCCAGAAACTTCTGCTCCGTGGCACCCAACAGCGAGCCCTTGGAGCCCAAATCCACCTGCCCACTCAGAACCTAGACAAGCCCTATGTGTCCAAAGGGAGACACAGTGCCTGGCATCTATGGGAAGCTTTTCTCCTAGGTGCCAGGAAGGCTCCAGGTACCCTATAGGAATAAAGTGCTGTGCAATGAGAAGGACCTGTCACAGTGGAGGGCGCAAGGGGCAGGTGCGAGGATGGGCTGAGACGCATCGAGGCCCTTTGAACCAGGCACCTGCAAACAGCCGCGCTCCTGGTTTCTGGTTTCCTAAAAACCTACCAAGGCACTGACTCCTCTACTGACGACGGAACCCAACAGTCTAGCGCCCCCCACCCCATTCCTATCCCTCGGATCCGTCAGGGTGGGACAGTCATCAGGGGTCGAGGGGATGGAGGGAGTCCCAGTGGACTGGCGGAGCCGTACTCACAGGCGCTCGGTGTTCCGTGGGATGTTCTTGGGGATGGCCTGCAAACCCGTGCCGTGGCAGTCCACGGTAGTGCCGGTGCAGGTGCAGAGGGCGGGGCACGCCGTGGCCCCCAGGCGCCACGCGGCTGCCCACAGCAGCAGCCACAGCTCCGGTCGGCTCAACCCCGAAGAGGATCCGCGCTGGGGCGTTATCGCCATGGTGCCCTCGCCGTGTCCCGCTCGCGTGCCAGACGGCCGCAGCAGCTGACCATCCCCGTCCGGGGCTATCTCCAGGTGCTATCCCCACCGAGGGACCGAAGAGCCGGGGGAATCGTACGATGCGCCCCTGCGGTTCGAGTGGCCCCTAGATGCTCCCAGCGACGGCGCCTGTGCGTGGACCCAGGAAAGGCGTCTTAAGCGGAGGGCGCTCAGCTCCTCTCCCGGTGCTCGCTGCCGGCGTCTCCCTCACCCTCCTGCTCCCAACTGACTGCTGTGAGGAGGAAAATGGGCAGGCCCCGCGCGCGCGCACCTCGCGCGCGCGCGCGCACACACACACACACACACACACACACACACACACACACACGCTCGCTCACACCCGGCAGTCATCCATCAATCGAAAAGCACACTTCCAGGACCTGACTCCTTCCCGCCCTCCCCCCAAGCACGGACCACCGCCCGCCTCCTCCCCACCACTCCTCTGCAGCAGCAGAGGCCCAGCCGCTGGCATACAGTTTCAAAGGTGCAACCTCCCAGGCGCCAAGGGCTGCGGGGGCCCCGGGGAAGGGGGGTTACAGGCTGGACCTGCTCTGTGGGCTACACACACACACACACACACACACACACACACACACACATTGCAATAATGTGTACATTTAGACCAGTCACCTCAATACCCTCAGCTGCTGGCCCAGAAGAGCAAGGAGATTTTTTTTCCCCTACACCTTCCCTGGGACTGCAGACTTCCCCAGTAGCTGAAGAGGTCACCAGGCACCACCAACTTCCTTTGTGAATTGCTGGTGAGGCTTCTGGTCCCGGGTGGCCTCTCCAAGCTGCCAATCCTTGCCCAGTCTGGGACTTTGAGGGAAGAGGCTTGAGAGAATATAAAACCCCAAGCCAGGTTAGTCTTCTCTCTCAACACATATTCTCCCCAATGGCAGAACTCAACTTCTCTGAGAACAGAGGCCAGCCAGCTGGGATAACAGGAGTCCTGACAGGACTTTGTATGTGGGGAGAGGAGGTGTTTTCTACACAAGCCTCATTACTGGTGTTTACCAATGGGGAGCCACCTTGGAAAGCCAGCAAATATCCACATCTTGCAAGTGGAAACAGTTGAAAAGGAATATTTGGTCCTTTCAAAAGGCCACAGACAGAATGAAGAGAATACACAGCCTGCTTAGAAGAAAAGCACCACCCAGTCAACTGCCACCTGTATAGGACCCTGGGCCTCACAGCCCTATGGGCAAGGAATTTTCTTATTCTGACATAGTTGGGGATGTGGGTGTGAATAGGAAATCCAGTGAGAGACAGAATTCCCTCCAACCCCAGAAAAGACAAAGCACCTCCCCCAAACGGAGGACAGCTGTGGCTTGCTGGGGCTCTAAAGAACTGAGTTCCGGATGTGAGGGGGATCTGGCTGAGACATCTGTCACCCCATTGATCAACAGGGTTGATCTGGTGATCTGAGTGTCGATGTGGGTGTCCCCTTCCTCCTGCACCACTCCATGTGTGTCCCTCCTAAAGCTTTGCCTTCAAAGAGAAGGGCTTTTCCCAATATGGATGGCTCTGTCAAGCATTCCTCTGTTGGAATCTCCACACAAGCTTTGGAGCACATAGTGGGCAGAACTCTGTGAGTCAGAGTCCTGTGTGAGGATAATACAACTGGGCACCACAGGTAGCTGAGATGGTCAAGAATCAAATCCCCCCCCCCCCCCCAGCGCTGCAGAGTCCCCCTCCTTGGGGGAAAGCAGAAAGAGCCAGGTCCTGAGAAGCAGAGCCTACTCCGGGCATGACAGCAGTTTGTCTCCATCACAGTGGTAATACACTGAAGTCGCCACACGATTAGAGGTGTGCGACCTGCTTGGAACCGTTGGGTGGCTAATTGTTTTTCCATCTGGATCAGACTTTTACAGTTACTCTACTATATAATGCATAAGGTCAGAATGTCTCATTTGAATGGCTGATTTGTCAAGCTCTGGATCATACTTCTGATCAAAGCACCTGCTCTCCATCCCAACTATAGCTCTTGAGCACAAATTTGGTAACTCGGGGAGGGAGCTTTCTTGGCGGATCCTTATGGTGGTGCAGGTGGTGTGATATCAAGAACTTCTATCACCCAGGGCTGAGTACAAAAGGGCCACTCGCCTCTTTTCCCAGAAGGCCAGCCTATCTCTAAGGACACCTGCCCCAGCCTCCACCACTAGGAAATCCTCATGCTCTAGTGTATGAATTGTTTGTTCCTCAGTCGCTGAAGCTGTTCACACTTGTGTTCCTTCACTGACACCCCAGTAGCAAAGCATCACCCCTATTCACCCCTTTGCTTCCTCACTTCCTCCTTTGGCACCTACCCCAGCATCTGGCACTTAGTAGGCCCATCACAGACAGTGCCCAAACTATTGAAGAAGCCTCCAACCTTCTGCTCCAGTGGTGTTCCACTCCCCCAACCCCATAATCTCAGAGGCTCCTGGAAGCCAAGACCCATGTAGAGAAGAGGAGAGTGTTGATTAACTGGGCGACATGCCCTGGAGTCCTCAGATCAGCAGGGAGAATGGATATGGGGAGGGGTGAAAGGAGACGGGCGGGGGGTGCAAGATCAACCTTGCTTATGGCTCTTGAGAGCTAGGCCCTACACTAGAAGCTTCCAGACTAGCCTGGCCAGTGAGTTCCAAGCAGGCCCTAAGCCAAGTTGTCAAAGCCTGGCAAGGTCTGGCCTCTCCTTTGAAGAGAGGGAAGGAAGGAGGACAACTCAGGCCCAGGACAAAGACTTCCTTGCCAGCCCATCATGGAAGGCCCTGCCCCAGTAGCTAGGCAGCTCCCCAAGTTGGCTCCCATCCCTGGTTCCTCCACCTCAGAGCCTGGTGAGCTCCCCACTCCTAGAGGCGGCTTACCATGAATGAACACAGCTCATTAGTGCTCTGGACACATTTACTCATTAAACAACTGCTTGGCCAGCCACATACCCCAAGCTACCCCCCTACTTTGCTTTTTCAATTTCCTTTCCTCTGCCCCTCCCTCTGGGGGTCTCCCTACCCCCTCCCTGCAGCCCAGGCCACCTGCTCCCTCTGCACGGATGAGGAGGAGCTGGCCTGGCACATTGCTTCTGGCAGGCGTGCTCCGCCAAGCCGGCTCTGCCTGCCGTCCACTTGCAGGCAAACCCTATAGGAAAACACAGGGTCACATCTCCCTATCCTAATGGGATGAGCCATGCGTGTAACGAGGCCCCCTCACTATGGAAGTTGGGGGCCATTGCCTTCTAGATAACTTCAGAGAGAGTGCCTTCTCTCCAGCTTTTATACAAGGGTCCGTCCTCCTCTGGCCACCAGAATGGGCAACCCAAACTGCATAATCAGTGACAGCATGTCTACTGCCCAGGGTTCCCTCATCATTACTTATGAATACTGATGACTCCGAGCAGCCCTGGAACTGGATCATTCATCAGTGAACCTGGTCCTCTGATAACCACAGTCAGAAAGGAGGGGAAGGGCAGGAAAGTGTGAGTGTGAAAAGCTTAGAAGTGGAGACCAGAGGGACAGGCACAGAGGCCTGAAGGCTCCCTACAGGGGAAGCACTTCAGAAGGTCTCAGAGGACAAGGAGACATTGGTTGGACAGCAACAGAGTGTGACTGACCTCTCAGCACACACAGCTGCAGGGACAAGACACCAGCAGAGGGACAGCAACAGCTCTTCAGCAGAGATGCACAGTGGTGACTTTTCTTCATGCTGTGCAGAAATACCTGACAAGAGCAACTTAAGTCTGGAAGTAGGCATAGTGGTGTATGTTTTTTTAATCAGATACTCTGGAAACAAAGGTGGGCAAATCTATAAGTTCAAGGCCTGATCTCTACAGCAAGTTCCAGGTCAGCCAGGCTACCTAGTGAGACCCTGTCCAAAAGGAAAAGAAAAGAAGGGTTTGTTTTGACTTGAGGTTTGAGGGAACAGACTATCACAGGCCAGGCACGGTGGCAGGAGCATAAGGAACTGATCCTGTTGTGTCAGCAATCAAGAAGCCAAGAGCTAAGTGCTGATGCTTTGCTTGCTCTCCCCTCTTTACACAGTCTGAGACCACAGCCCGTGGAACTGATGCTGCCCGTATTCATGGTGAATCTTCCCTCCTCAGCCAAACAGCTCTGGAAATATCTCCACAGACATGCCCAGAGGTTTCTCTTCAAGGTGATTCTTAAGCCTGTCAAGTTGGTTTTGCTGACATCACAAGGATCTGGAAGAGATGAGTCACATCCGAGAGGCCCAGGCACAGCCATTCTCTAGTTCTGTACAGTTGCTTGTCATCTAGCCTGTTCTCATGCTGAAACACATGTCTGAATATGTATGTGCTTAGACATGCACTGTCTCTGAAACATGTTTGCTTTTAGGGAAGGGATCCAGGTGGCAACAGGACAATGATTCCTGGGACCTACCTCAGGCCTTTGTGCTCAGAGTTTTAGCTTGGAACAGAGAAAGGCAGTATAGGTCTACTGTGTGTGTTTCCAAATACATGGTCTATGAGCCAAGGTCTGGCGTGCTGAGGTAAGGAGGTTGAACAATGTGGTGGTTTGGATAGGAACAGCCTCTGTAGACTCGTGTAAACGCTTGGCCAATAGGGAGTGGCACTATAAGGAGTGTGACTTTGTTGGAGTAGGTGAGGCCACATTGGAGGAAGTGTGTCACTGTTGAGACGGGCTTTGAGGTCCCATATGCTCAAGCAATGCCCAATGTGAGTCACAGTCTCCTTCTACTGTCTTCAGATGAAGATGTAGCACTCTCAGCTCCTTCTCCAGCACCATGTCTGACTCCACGTTACCACGCTTCTCACCATGATGATAATGGACTAAACCTCTGAAACTGTAAGGCAGACCCAACTAAATGTTTTCCTTTATAACATTGCTGTGGTCATGGTGTCTCTTCACAGCACTACTAAGACAGACATGTACCTGGAAATGCTAGGGAACCACTGAGAGACGCCTTCTGGACCCAACAGAGGAGCTGAGACCTGCCTGCCTTTGCCTCTCCATTAGCAAAGATGAGGCATATCAGAAGAGAAAGTCCAGAATATGTCCAGAAACTGAGGTAAGCACTCGAAGGAAATCTAGAATGTACTAAATCTTGGACTGGCAAGATGGCTCACTGGGTCATGGCACTATTGCCAGGTATTGCTCCCACCCAGATACTCTCAAAATTAACACACAAATGTAAAAAACAAAAACAACAAACAACTTAAACCAAATCCAATCATCATGGTACAGTTAGTGACCCAGTGGAAGGAAGGAAGTAGCTGACCTCCTGTGTCAGAAGAGTCGAGGGGCTGAGCTGTGAATGATGCTGGAGCTGGCTCAGTTGGACCACACACTGAGGGGGAACATGATTAGGAGTCCCGGGAGGCTGGCACCAGCAAAACTTGGGATTTTTTTTCTTTTTTTGAGACATGGCTTCTCTGTCTGTCTTGGATGCCCTGGAACTCAAGAGATCCACCTGACTCTGTCTCCTGAGTGCTGGGATTAAAGGCATGTGCCATCACTGCCCTAGTTTATCTTAAGTCTCTAAACCCCCAGACAGGCTCAGACTCCCAAAAGGCTGAAGCCTTTGAGGCACACAGAACAGACTAGAGCAACGGCAGACTCCCTAGTCCTAAGATGACATGTCTTCCAACTCAGAGTCACCCTGTGTGATCAGGACAACACTGGCCTATTAAGCAAGAGACAAACAACTAGAGGAGGGGAAGAAGAGAACAGAGCCACCAAGTCCAACGTTGCCATAGTGTGCTCAGTTGCTACCCTAATGCTGAGTGTGAGTCAACTCAGAGCCAAGTGCCATGAGTGTGTGTATGATGGGTAGAAGGGCTGCGTGCATGGCTCTCACCAGGCTTTGCACACCTCGGCTATATTTCTTCTCAAATTTGAAAGAGTTTTCACCATTATCTCTTCATATTTTTTTCTGTCACTGCCCCCCATCCAGAACTCTGCATCCACAAAAATTGGGCCTCTTGAAGCTGCCTCCCAGCTCACTGATGCTCCTCCCATAGTTTTATAGCCTGCTTCTGTGTTTTGTTTTCATGAGTTTCTGTTACAAAGTTCTTACATTCATTGTCTTTCCTCTTTTGGTGTCTAACCCGTTGTCAAGACCATCTGGCATGATTTCCCAACACTGAGCGGGTTTTTAGCTCAGGTTGCCACACTTAGGACTGAACACACTTAAGACTGAACCTAAGGCCTTCCAGAAACCCAAGCAAGCCCCCTACCACTAAACTACGTCTTCAGCCCTGTTCATTTGCTTTTGAGATGTGGGCTCCCTAAGTCACCCAAGCTTACCCAGAACTCATTCCTTAGCTTGGGTAGGCATTGAACTCGGAGTTTTCCTGCCTCAGCCTTCTGAGCAGCTGAAAGCACAAGCTCGCACCAGCGGCTCCCGTTTCACAAATCTTCTTTACTTTTGTTTATTGTATGTGTTTGGGTATTTTGCCTGCACGCACGTTTGTTTGGCTGTATATCATACATATACCTGGCGCCTGAGAAGACCAAAAGAGGACATCAGATCCCTTGGAACTGGAGTTACAGATGGCTGTGAGGTGCCATGTGAATTCTGGGGATTCCTCTGCAAGAGCAGAAGGTGACCTTAACCATAGAGCCATCTCTCCAGTCCTGCCCCCCCCCCCCATTTGTCCTAATGTGTTTGCTTCCCTCTACTTCCTGTACATGTGGAATATCGTTCTAATTTATTGATTTTTGTCATCTGTGTTATTTCCAGACCAGCTTTGACTGATTGATTTTCCTCTTCATTATGGTCCAGTTTTCCTGTTATTTTCAATCCAAGTAGTTGTTAATTAGTATGAGGCTCTGTGTGTGTGTGTGTGTGTGAGTGTATGTGTGTGTGTGTGTGAGCATATGTGTGTGTGTGTGAGCGTGTGTGTGTGTGTGAGCGTATGTGTGTGTGTGAGCGTATGTGTGTGTGTGAGCGTATGTGTGTGTGTGAGCGTATGTGTGTGTGTGAGTGTATGTGTGTGTGTGAGCGTATGTGTGTGTGTGAGCGTATGTGTGTGTGTGTGAGCGTGTGTGTGTGAGCGTATGTGTGTGTGTGTGTGTGTGAGTGTATGTATGTGTGTGGAAGTGCATAGGTGGGTGTATGAGAGTGTGTGTGTGTGTGTGACTTGCTGTCATTGTCTTGCTTTGCCTTTGTTGTCAAAAATGATCATAAACCTCTGGATACCACATCCTCCTCTCTCGCAGTGCATAGCAGCTGGGCCTTGTATTTATTATAACATTAGCTGTGTTTCTTGTTACTATGGCAAAGTCCCTGCAGAAGCATCTTCTTCAGGAGAGATGTTTATCTGGGCTCATTTTTGAGGCTGCATTCTGTCCTGACTGAAGCCTGAGGCCTGAACTTGTTCACATCTTAGCAGATCGGGTAGCAGAGCCCAGGCCAGAGCTGAGCCAGGCTCCAAAGGCCCACTCCCAGTGACCTGCCTCTCCAGCCAGGCTCCATAGCCTCTAAAGGGTCACCATCATCTGTGGGACAGGTGCTCAAACACACGAGCCTGTGGGGACACTTCAGATTCAAACCATTACAGGGCTATAGGTGTGGACACTGTGCCCGACTTATTCTGATATTATTGAAGAATAATATTTCTGAGCTTTTCTCTGGAATAAAGTCAAGTTGCTTGGAAAGAGTCTTATCCTTTTGAAGCATGTTTTCTAAGGCTCTCATAAGAGCAGAAGTGCCCTTCAGTCTAGGGCTTCCCCTAGAAGCAATGCCTGCCATAGACTTCGCTGGTGTCCCTGGAAGGCAGAGCCTGCTTTCTGACTGGCAAGACATTACCAACTGCTGCCTGTCGGAGCTGTGAGGCTCCTGTTGTCTAATCCATTAAAGGTGAAACCATGGCTCTCACAGCAGTGCTAATGGTCCTCAGCAGAACCAAAGAGCCATCTGCAAACCCCTCACTGCCACTCCGCACTGCAATCTCCATCTCCCCTTCCTGAGGATGACAGCCAGGTTGGCCTCCTGCACTCAGCCCCACCCCTGTGCTCAGAATGATGCTGCCCCCCTAGACTTGTACTTTGGCTGGGAACTCTCCCCAGGCTACAAACATGGCCATGGCAGGGCTCACCACATTGCTTTCTGTCTGTTAGGAATCACCAACCTGCTTCACCTACTAAGTATTTCGTGTCTGAAAATGGCTATGTCGTTCATATCCCCTGCTCTTTCTTCACTTAAGGAAAGGGATAGTGTGGCCCTGGAAATAGAATATGTTGTGAGCCGTGGTTTTGTTTGGTTTGCTTTTTGATAGAAAGCTCACTGAGCTCTGGAACGTTTGGAGATCTCATCCCCAGACAGCCAAGGCCTGGAATGACAGGCAGGGAACACAGGCAGGCACTTGCTCCCCAGGGGCTGCAGCCCTAGGACACCAAAGGGGACAGTGCTGGGGGTTTCCCTGCAGAGAAAGAAGGGCAAGGGCAAATGATTTGAATCTGGCTGGTGATGCCATCTGGTCCTGCTGTAGGTGGGGGTGTTTGCTAAGGGGGGCTCAACACAAAGGGGCCCATGAGAGCCTGCTTGTGGACAAAGGAAATAGGGGGTGAAGGCCCTCGGGGAGGGCTCCAGCACCATCTGTGAAGGGGTAAGCACAGACTTGCCTCTCTTCTCTGGACCAGCTCTATAACCCACATTCAGTTTTCCAGCCACCCTGTCCTCAGTTTCCCTTGTGGGAAACAGATGAACACACTTCAGTCCAGCAGGGCTGAATGCTTCACAAGATGTCAGAGAATCGTCCGAAAGTCTCACTCTCTAGATAAGGGAAACAGAGTCCCTAGGGTAGTGATTTACCAAAAGACACGGAGCAAAGTCCCCGCTCTGAATGCCTTGCATACTGAACTTCATCTTTCGGTGTCTGCCTGCCATCTACAGGTAAGCACCACGCTATTCCTCACCCAGGACCAGCTAATCAGTGCTCAGTAAGTGTGTAGAACTGAAATAAACTGGGATGGAAACAGAAAACCAGGCCCTCAATCTTTGAGGAATTACAGACTCCAGAAATCTAGGCGATCCTGGGACTGAGGATGGATGTAGCTCAGGGTACAGCAGAGCCATGGGTCTGATCCCCAGCACTATGAAAGGAAGGAAAGGAGGGAGAAGACAAGACTGGACTGGAGTGGAGGGAGAGAGGCAAATGGGGGATGGGAGGTGACCCAGGAACACTAACAGGTGTTCAAAACCGAGCAGAAAATACTAGACAAGCAGACCCAACCCAAGCCCTGCCCAGGGAGCTCCATCCTCCACAGAGAAAATAACAGCTGTCCCCCCCCCCCATCTCTCAAGGCTCAGGATGGGGAGATTCCAAAGGCCTTGCCTTAAAGTCTCAGTGCTAGGGCCAGAGAGATGGCTCCTTGGCTAAGGGCCTAAAATGTTCGTGCAGAGGACCCAAGTCCAGTCCCAGCACCGTGATTCCCACCCCAGGGTATCTGACACCTTTTCTGGCCTCCACAGGAACCTGCACACAAGTACACACACCCATCCACACACACATACACCTAATTAAAAATTAAATTAAAACCTACACTCTTTGGGCGGAGGGGCAGGGACCAGGATGTATGTCAGACAACAGAGTGCTTGCCTAGCATACTTGAGGCCCAGGGTACAATCCACAGCAGGTGATACACACTTGTAAATCCAGGAGGTGGAGGCAGGAGGGTCTGTCACCCTTGGCTACATGGTAAGTTCTAGACCAGACTGGACTGCAGGAGACTTAAGACTAGAACTTAAAGACTAGAACGTTCCTAGCTGTGTAACATTTTCTTAAGTTATGTGTACTTACTGTGCACCCACCATGAACAAGTCCCACGTAGCTGAAATGAGAAGTGTGAACCTTGATAAAATAAAAGGTAAGTTTATCAGTCAGGAGTCCCTCAGGGAGTCAGCACAAGCCATGAATAAAGTTGATATCATTTCCAAAAGTCCAGGGCAAAGGTCACTGTTTAAGAACAGCATTACCCTCTGGACTTTCTAGGCACAAAGAACTGGTCTGTGGGCCAGGAGGTGGTCCAAGCCTTTTCTATTGAGTATAGATGATCGGTTCGAAGACAGCTACGAAAAGTCTCAGTGCCAGGGCTACAGAGATGGCTTCATGGACATGGGTAAGCTAAGACCGGGCAAACCCAGAAAAGTCAAGGAAGAATTGGGGGATTAAAGAGTTACTTCAACTCTAAAAGAAACAAATATCTAATGAAGTCACTGAAAAGAGAAAAGCTTCAGTGAGAGCATAGATCAGAGGTGCATTTGTCTTTGAGGTCCTGAGTTCCATCCTCAGCTGAGGTCCGAGAGGGAGGTGGAGAGAGGAAGGGATGCTAGACAGTGAGGTACATGGTTATATTGGGTATTCGATAGCCTTGCTCAGAAGCAAAGTGCTCCTGGACAGCTCCATGTCTGTCCGGATCCCAGCGTAATGATTGACTTGTCAGAGACTGTTCAGTTTGGTGTAACTCAGGGTATGATGAGTAAGATTCACTTGCCCCACCAGCCAAATTCACCCACCCTCGGGCTCAGCAAGTCCCTCTCCTGCAGTGCATGGGTAGGTGTGATTAAGTCCACCAAAGGATACGTAAAAGACTATTTATAGCAGCTTCGTTCATTATAGTTGAAACTTGGGAGCATCCCACACAACCCACAGAACGATGTAAAAGTAAGCTGTGTTTCTGCCCACCATACAGTGGAACAATGAGCCAAAACAAACCACCCTGCCACGTGAGTTAATTGCCCGGGTGTTAATGTGGAATAGGAAGCCAGAAATCAGTGCACGTGCGGCTTCATTCCATTTATATGAAGTAAAACAGGACCAAAAGAAATCTATGATATCAACATCAAGGGACATGAATCTCATACCTGTAATCTTAGGGCTAGCGAGACTTAGGCAGGAGGGCAGCCTGGGCTACACAGTGAGTTCCAGGTTAGCCTGGACTATATGGAGTGAGTTTTGTCTCAAAAATAAAATAAAACAAAATAAGAACAGAGATAACAACTGCCTTTGAGATAAGGTGGCTAAAGGTGGGGGTGCAGGTGAGAGTCTTGGGTCTGGAACTGGCTGGATTATGAATATAGATGGATGTGCATACATACACACATACACATTTATATATGGAAGTGTATATCAACTTATACATTTAAATTAGTGTACTTTATGAAGTTGTAAGAAGAGAAATGTTTCTGCCCGCAATGACAAACTCAGAGAGAGCAAAGCGCCACACCCCAGCCTGGAGCGTCCCTAATTAATCAGCCTAACGCCATTGTGGAGCTCAGCTTCAGAACTAATTCAGCCAGCACTCCAAGCAGCTGTGCTTTGAGACAGAGCCGGCTGGCTTTCGCTTGTGCATACCCAGCGTGTGTACTGCATAACAGCGCTCCAATGGACAGGCTGCACATGAGGGAGGGTACCAGATTACACCAGGTGGCGACACCCTAGCCATCTCAGTTTGCACACTCTGATTTCACACAACAGAATCACTTGTCAATGCCTTTCTCTGAACGTGTCCCGTCATTAAGCAACATGTGCCTGCACCTTCTTCCATTAAGAGGTTTAATAGAGGTACACTGTTGGGCTGGTTCATTCAGCTGCACTTTGAGGAAGCCCAGAGTCCACTGCCTGTCTCCTGGAAGCTTCCCAATAGAATTCATGTGTGTGGGAGAGCCAGTCCCATCCCTTGCCAGCTACCCCAAGCAGGAGAACTCACCCCACCACTCACCTGGGCAAAGCAGGAGAGCTGGCCCCAGAGATGTTGGATCAGGAGAGCTGGTGGGCTTTACAACACAGCCACCACCCAGGCCCAGACCCAGGGCTTTGTTTGAGTTGGCCCACCCCAACATCTATCCCATCTATGACCTGCTGGAGCACGTGAAGGGGCTGGTCCTATAGAACCAAAGCTGCAGGAGCTCCATGACTCAGGGAACAACAGGATAACTGGGAGGAGTCCCAGGGAGGATCCAGTGTTGATAGAGCAGCAGAAGTCAGAGGCCTCAGAACACACCAGTAACTCATTGCAATGAACATTTGCAATAAAACGGGCAAAAGGGTGTGCTGTGTGACACACTCTACAACTTCCACGGAGAAATTTTCTTAAGTTTATTTTGTTGTTGTTTGTTTTCTTTGGGGGAGAGGGTGCAAGGGCTGAGGGCAGATATGGAGGGAGGGGAAGAGGAGTGGGATGAGGGTACATGAGGTGAAATTCACAAAGACTCAAGAAAAAGTTTAAAATATGTTTTATATATTTTTATATTATACTCTTATATTTCTTTTTTAATTTTATTTATTTATTTTACATATATGAGTACACTGTAGCAGTCTTCAGGCACATCAGAACAACAGATTGCATTATAGGTGGTTGCAAATCACCATGTGGTTGCTGGGAATTGAACTCAGGACCTCTGGAAGAGCAGTCAGTGCTCTTAACCACTGAGCCATGTCTCTAGCCCAATCCATGAACATCTTAAGGATGAAAGGAGGTTAATGATTCAAATGCAAGTACCTGATCCCAAAGCCCACGCTCCTGCTCCAACTCAGACCTCTGCACCCCACCCCTGCCAATCAAGTGGAAAGGTGACACAGACACTCTCAGACACTGAGAAGGGCAGACTTCTTCTATACCTTACTCAAGAAGCTCTTAGTGGGTGTCCAGTCCTTTGTAAGCCTACTGGAAACAGTCCCTGTGGGCCCTCTGCTGTTTGACAATCTTTGCGGGTCCTTCACCTTCATAAAATCATTTTTGTTGCCCAGGAAGAGTGGCACATGCCTCTAATTCCAGCACAAGGGAGGCAGAGGCAGATAGATCTCTGTGAGTTCAAGGCCAGCCTGGGCTATAGAGTCAGTTCCAAGACAGCCATAACTATAGAGAAAGACCCTGTCTATCAAAAAAAAAAAAAATCATTTTATTGCCATTTACTAGGGCTTCAAGAGAGTAAAGGAAGGTTAATTTAACTAGCTATCAATATCCATAAGATTTGGGCTCTTCTATGTATTTTTATAAGCAATGGTGGTTTTAAGTAATATCATCTCATACAAAACCCATATACATAAAACACAAGATAGGTGCCAGGTGATGATGGCACGTGTCTTTAATCCCAGTACTCAAGAGGCAGAGGCAAGGAGATGTTTTTGAGTCCTAGGCTATCCTAATCTACAAAGAGAATTCCAAGACTGCCTGGGCTACAGAGAGAAACCTTGTCTGGATACAAAACAAAACAAAACACCCACAGCTAGGCACGGTGGCACACAGCTGAGATCACAGTACTTAGGAGACTAAGGCAAAAGGATGAAAAGTTCAGGCCAATGTGGACTACATGAGACCTGATTTAAAATACACACATGGAGCTGGAGAGAAGGCTCAGTGGTTAAGAGCACTGACTGCTCTTCCAGAGGTCCTGAGTTCAATTCTCAGCAGCCACATGGTGGCTCACAATTGTCTGTAATGGGATCCAATGCCATCTCCTCTTCTGGTATGTCTGAAGACAGCTACAGTGTACCCATATGAATAAAATAAATAAATATTTATATATTTATATAAATATATATCACAAAAATTTAGGATCCAGGGCAGGAAAGTGGCTTGGTGGATAAAAGTGTCTGCTGCACATGTGTAAAGTCCTGAGTTCAAATCCTTTGCATCCACATAAAGATCCAGGTATGGAGACATACAGCTGGGAGCTTACTGCCCACCAGTCTAGATGAAGTGCTAAGCTCCAGGGTCAGTGAGAGACTTTGGTGAACGAGGATGAGATGAACAAGTGATTAAAGAAGACATCCCAACACCCTCTGGCCTCCACATGGATGGGCAAGCACACCTGCATACATTACCCAGGCATATACCTACACACACACAAGCTGGGGTGCCTTGGTTGTAACGTGGCTTCTCTCCAATGGCCAGCTGTCAAAGATCCTTTTGAAGCTAATTAACAAAAAGGGAGTGATCAATTAGAACAACACCAGTCAATTACTGAGGCACCCCTCCTCTACCCCGCCACACACAGTAATAACATATGTCCCTCCTGATGAACATCACCACCTCAAGTTGCAAAAAAATCAAAACCTGATTCCAATGAAGCCTCTGAAAATACAGGCAGAGGACATGCTGAGCTCTCCATTAGTAACATTCATGAGCAGGGCACAGCTACCAGCTGAAAGCCCCTGGGTTCTCCAGCCTGCACTGTAGGGAGGCACATCTTTGCATTGCAAAAGGCTTAAAAGACACATCAAACTAAAAAGTGTGTAAACGCACAGCCATGTTCATAGCCGCATCCTTCACAAGAGCCCAGAGAGGAAGCCTAGTGCCCAGAATGGATAAATGGTGGGTGGGATGCACATGGACGTTAATGTCATCCAGCCTCACGGAAGAGGAAGATTCTGGCACGTGGTTCAGCATGGATGGACTCTTAAGCACATTGCACCAAATGAAATAAGTCAGCCACACAAAAACAGAGTCCCACATGGTACTCACACCAGCAACCACAGTGTTCAGGAGGTGGCTCTCTAAGTTCAAGACCAACCTGGTCTATGTAACAAGTTTCAATCCAGCCAAGCTTACATAATCTCAATTAAACGCAGGACCAGTACAGCCCAGTCACTCTCCTTCTCTCATTGCTAACCAACTTTATTCAGTCCCCTCTCTAGCATGTCTTTTTTTAATGATGCATCTTACTATTGTATGTAATATGTATGAGTGTTTTGCTCAGTGTCTGCTGGAGCACCATGTGTGTCAGAAGAGCGAGCTGGATTCCATGGAACTGAGGTCATGGACAGTAATAGGCTGCCACCATGTGGCTGTCGGGAATTGAACCTGGGTCCTCTGTAAGAACAAATGCTCATGGCTGCTGAGACACCTCCCCAGCCCCTGACATCTTGATTACCCTAACCCAACCTTGATGCTTCATTCTCCCACAATGCTCTGTTTAGGAAAGGGTGTGTGTATGACTGTTCTAGACTGTGAGTCAGGTTCCATGTCTGCTGCAGACCATTGGGAAAGCTCCCCCATTCTTACTGTGGGACACAGGAACAGACCCTCCTTCTCAAGCTCACCCATGTCACACACGACATCTGGAGCTGGGACAGGGTTCTCACCACTCTGAGTGCCACAGAGCTGAAGCTGAGAAAGCTAAGAGTTGGTGAGATGGCTAAGCAGGTAAAAGCACTTGCTGCCAAGTCTGACAACCTGAGTTCTATACCTGGAGCCCATATCAAGACTGGACAAAGCTGACCTCTGAGCCCCACACATGCTGTGGCTTGGGCACACACCAACTCCTGCACAAAATAAGAATCTTAAAAAACAAGCTAAAAGCCTGGGGACACTGATGAGCTTATGGAGTCGCTACCTGGACCTCGGCCACCTCTGGCCCTCTTAGAACCGTGAGTAAAGACTTCAGTTTTTAAGCCCATCTGAGTGTTCTGGTGATGGCCAAAAGCCATCTGCAAAACCAGGTGAGGCAGTTCACACTTGCTGAGCATTGTGGGATGCCAGACACCTGTCAGTTACAGATCTTAGTGCCTTGCCATTACTTTCCATCCCCCACCCAGGAGCTGTGAGGAAGTTCTCTGTGGGGTGAGGGTGGGGGTAATGAAACCTGCAGGTAAAAAGACTTGACCTCACAAGACAGGAACACAGTGCAACAGGGGATAAAACTCAGGTCTGTGGCTCCTGGCCCTCTTTCTCCTTCAACAACAGCATGGGTGGGTATACCCACTACCCATCACTTCTCAGACACAAGGCAAGGGTTCTCATTTCAAACCACAGAACTCCAGAGAAGACTGTACCCAGGAACTCAGGCTCAGTCAATCCTCTACTTTCCCATGCAGGAACTCAGGCTCAGTCAATCCTGCACTTGCCAATCCAGGAACTCAGGCTCAGTCAACCCTCCACTTCCCTATGCAGGAACTCAGGTTTAGTCAATCCTGCACTTCCCCATCCAGGAACTCAGACTCAGTCAACCCTCCACTTCCCCATGCAGGACTCAGGCTCAGTCAACCCTTTGCTTCCCATCTATCTCTGACTCTTCTCTGTAACGTGGCTTTATCTTCTCAGCCAGATGCCCCAAAAGGAAAGAATAATAGTCACCAGGAGCTCTGGTCTCACAGCCAAGAGCCAAAAAGAACAAGGCTTTCCTCCTTTTCCCCAGCTTGAGGTCCACTGGCTAAGCCTGTATCCTATACTGCCTCCTCCAGCTAACCATTGTGAATCAGAACCCAGAGTGTTGCTTCTAAGCTCTGTGGCCTAGGCAATGCAGTCTCTCTGTGATCCCTTGTGCCAACCCCATGAGCCAGCCATAGAGACCATAGTTCTACTTCACTGGTTCCTTGAGATCATTCACTTATTCACATAATACTTATTATGCATAGGGCGATACACTGAGCATTGGAGTTATAGAACAAAACTAAGAGGCCCAGTTCCTGACCTTGTGGAGTGTGCAGTCTGGCTCTAACAAGATAGACAGACATCACACAAACAAGCATGAGAGAGAGAGAGAGAGAGAGAGAGAGAATAAATGAGTCATAATGGCTTACACCTATTAATCCTAATACTCCAGGAGGGTCCAAGAGTTTAGGGCCAGCCTGGGCTACATAGTGAGACTTTATCTAAAACTGAAAAAAGATATGTACAGCCACAGTAAGTGTTGTGAAGGGAACGTAAGATGCCGACTGGAGAGGAAGAAAGGGGACCAGTTACAATGAGGAACACTCACTGGGCTCTGTACCACATCAGCTTCAGCCAATGGTCTACCTTAGAGGGTGGTTGAAAGTGTGATGGACACACTCCTTGAGACAGCAGACATCTAGCCCATCAGAAGGGCCACACGGGCCCCAGAACCTTCCCTGGCTCAGAGTCAAGCCCTAAGAGAAAGAAAGAGAGTTGTGTGCCGAGTGAGTTGTGTGCTGGGCGATGGTGGTGCACACCTTTAATTCCAGCTCTGGGGGTTGGGGGAGCAGGTTAATCTCTGAATTTAAGGCTAGGCTGGTCTACAGAATAGCCAGGGTCACACAGAGAAACCCTGTCTCAAAAAACGAGAGAGACAGAGACAGAGACAGACAGAGACAGAAACAGAGAAACAGACAGAGAGACAGACAGAGATAGGCAGGCAGACGGACAAACAGACAGAGACAGAGAGATGGGAAATATTCAGTACCTAACAACTCTTTGTTCTTTCTGTTTGTCTTTGCCAAGATCCCTTCTTGGCCAAAGCTCCCCAAACATAAAAAGCAGCAACAGCACAGCCCCTGGTGGCCAGACTGTATCATCACTTCCTGATGACTAACTCTGGAGGGGCCATTTGCAAACTCTCAGAAGCCAGCATGCGGAAATACTCCATCCCTACCAACCAGAGGCCTCTTGGGCTCTCTGAGGCAGGTGTACTGTTTCTTCAGGGAAGAGGAGCCAGTAAGGATCCTTTACCTGGAGGAGTGACCTCCTGTCACTGAAAGCTCATCCTTAGCTCCGCTCTGGTCAGCTACAGTCTTGTTACCTCCTGGCACTGCTATGGAAACGCTAAGCAGAGCCCACCGTTGCTAAGCTCTCTCTTCTGACTGTGCAGGGCAGTCTGTCCTGGCTCAGAGGCGGTACAGGTCTAACACTGCAGTGTCAACAGAAACGTACGTGTCCCCGATAGACACCTTCCCCATCGGGACGAGACCCATGAGACAGCAGAGCTGCAATCAACCCCCAGAAGGAGATAGGAACGTAACGGTGAGGGGAGCCCCCCTGAATGCAGCCTTCAGTTTCTGTGTTTGGAACAGTGAGGCCTCAGGTCCATGCTACATCCTGTAAAAAAGAGCTCTGATTTCCTGGCCAACTGGCACCACCACTTCAGCCGGCAGTTTCTCTGCACCCTCAAGGCTGCTTCTAGGACAGGGGCATGTGGTCAAACTAGTAAACTCACATAAGCACCAGATCTGTTGCTAACTGTGGGTGACTCTGAGATGAGATCCCTGGTCAGAAACATGCTGTGCGGAATAGCATGCTGGTGACCCAGGCATACTATGAACACACAGATGGGCTGGCAGAAGTATTTCAGAAGAGATGGCAAATAAACACCTCTCACTGGGACAAATCATGCTCCCTCCATGGTGGAAGGGGTCCAACCTGCCAGCAGATGGCTGGCTGAGTGGTCTCTCTCCCCAGAATGGCGGGCTGAGCTTCTAAAGCACCTGGGAGGCATTTCTTTCCCTCCCTCCCCCATTCACTCAGCACTGTTCTGAAGGCCTCCTCTGGGCCCAGCAGCAATAGATAAGTCTTCAACCTAGAACCCAGGCTCAGAAGTTTGTCTACACACTGAGGTGGCCGTAGAAACGACACTGTGAAAGAGTGCTGGGCACCGAGGCTGAGCTAAAAGCCTCCACCCACACTTCGGCCAATCACCAGCACTCCTGCGACAGAAGAGAACTTTGCCTCTCAAGATGTTTCGTCATTCTTGATACAGAATGGAAACATGAGGGTAGCAGAGGCCAGCAAGGACTCACAATAGGATGGAAGGGCTGGCTCCCCCTCACTGTGGGTAACAAGGAAGGTTTTCTTAAGTTTCCAGCTAATAGCTGTGTCCCCTTCATATCGCTGCAGATCTTTGCTTCCTTAATTGAAGAAAATGTTCCTCACAAGAAACTTCTGTCTTAGTGAGGGCTTTACTGCTGGGAACAGACACCATGACCAAGGCAACATTATAAGGACAACATTTAATTGGGGCTGGCTTACAGGTTCAGAGCTTCAGTCCATTATCATCAAGGCAGGAACATGGCAGTATCCAGGCAGGCATGGTGCAGGAGGAGCTGAGAGTTCTACATCTTCATCTGAAGGCTGCTAGTGGAAAGCTGACTTCCAGGAAGCTAGGGTGAGGGTCTTAAGCCCACACCCACAGTGACACAAGGCCACACCTCCGAATAGTGCCACTCCCTGGGTCGAGCATATACAAACCACCACACACTTGTTAATTTCTAAAGAGTTATTAGTTATGATCCAGCAAGATGGCTCAGCAGATCAAGGTCCTTGCGGCCAAGGCTGATGACCTATGGTCACTTCCCATCCACAGGGAGGAAGGAGAGAACTGGCTCCACCAGGTTGTCCTCTGGACATCCACGCACACGTCAAGGTGTGTGTGCATGCATCCACACGAGCACATACACACACACACACACACACACACACACACAAACATGATGTGGAAACTGCTGGTTTCACTGTGATGTCTGCACACATACCTATCCTTACACTTTGTGCTCGCTCTCCCCATCTGTGACCTCAGTTGGCCCCTTTGCTCCCCTAAAACAACTCTCTCTCCTTCTGTTCTCTACTATTGTATCTTAATGTGTAAGCTTTAAATGTGAACACTTGATTTGTTGCCTTTTAATATAGTGTCTTCTACATGGGTATTAGCCTGTAGGACAGTAGGAAACAGGTGTGCTATTCCTAGACTAAGGAGCTTTTATCAGTGTGTGTGTGTGTGTGTGTGTGTGTGTGTGTGTGTATGTGTGTGTGTGTATGTGTGTGAGAGAGAGAGGACAACTTGTGGGACTGAGTCCCCTCCTTCCACCTGATATGACAACTCATCTGCTCTAGACTAAATTTTTAATTGTGTGAGATATATCCAACTCACTTCCCTTCTGTCTAAACTAAGCCAAAGACAGGAAGATTTAAGGGCCGCCTAATGCGTTGAGTGAAAGGTCACTTCTGCCACCTAGTGGCCAAAATGGTGATTGCAGGCATGCTGGACCACTTTATGCCTGAAGGCAACATGTGGTTTAGTTTGTTGAGTAAACACTAGAAACTAAATAGTTCTAGTGTTTAGGGGTTCTGACTTGAGATATAATGTCTGTGCATAAGTATGTCTTAGTGTGGGAAAAGTTAAAATATCTAACACTTGCTTCTGCTGACTTTTGACAATGTGGGGAGGAGGAAGTATGGGGCCAGGACAGACTGCACCAGAGGTCTGCCTGGGTGAGAAGTCACTTCCATCTGCTCCTCTCATGCTTACAGTTAAGATACTTACATTTGTGACTCCTTTTTTAACATTAGACATAACGCTTGCAATATATGCAGTTATGTGCCATGGATATTTCAAACCAGAGACTGTATACTACAGTGGTCCCGTAAGAGGGTCACAGAACTGAAACTGCCAGGGCCTAGGGAAGTCATAACTGTTACCCAGAGTAGTATGTCATTTAAGTACTACTGATGGTGCTGCAGGAAAACAGTCTACTTTGCCACCAGCCATATGAAAGGGTAACCCACACAATTATGAACAGTACACACTGGCCCTGGTTGTAAACAGCCGTGTTACTGAGTTACTGCTTAGCACACTATACTTTTTATCATTATTTTAGGGAGGACCCCTCTACTATTTTTTTTTTCTATAAAGCAGCATGGTACACTATGCAAGGAGCATCCTCACATCCTGTTTCCTGTGTCTCCTGAGGCCATGTGGTAGGATTAAAGGTGTGTGCTCCGTGCCCAGCCTCAGCCTTGTTTTGTTTCTGTAAGGATCTGGTTTATGTAGTCTAGGCTGGCCTCATCTCACCCCTCAAACTCTGCCTCCCAAGTACGAGGATTAGAGATGTGCGCTACCTCATCTAAGTAGATTTCCATCAGCCGAAGCCCCACATACCCTCCCCTCATTAGAAAACCAACCAAAGACGAGCCCTTTGTACAGTATCCTGTTCCTTAGAACAAGAAGCTACCTCTCTTCAAAGCAACTCGAGCCAAGAGACCAGTCAGAACCCACAGATATGAAACAAAAAAAAAAATTTAATTTCAGGATATTACATGAATATAAAAGACAATATATATGATTGTTTCTTTACAATTACATATATATATGCAAAATAATAAAAAAATAACAAATAAGTACAACCTTCTCCTAGGAAACCTTTTGGGGTCGAGTAAGCAAGTGAGTGAGCACACAGAGCCTGCACGGCCAAGCCTTGCTGAAAGGCCTTGGGTGAAAGAATGCCTTCCCTGTAGCCCACTGGACCAAGCATGTCAGGGCATGCTCAAAAGCTCGTCAGCATGGGCTGTGGCCTCACGAACTGTTTCCATGGTGACAAAGCACTCAGGGTATTATTTACCCTCCATCTCCTCACTGGTCTACCTCCATCAACAGCACGCTGCGGCTCTCAGCACTAGCTGTCTGAGGCCAGCTTCTGACAGGGAGTCTGCCATCAGGCTACCAGGCACTAAGGCCACTCAAAAGCTTCATCTTAGGAAGTCACATTCTCTCCAAATTCTAGATCTGAACCCTCACTTCAGTCTAAAGACTTTTTAAGAGTATAGGAGAGCAGGGTGATGCTGTCTCCAGGAGAAAGGGACGTCATAGAGAACAGACCTCTGCATACAACCTGTCAGTCAGCATCTTGTGCTGCCCCATCTCCCAGGGTGCTTCTTCAGCAATCCTGACTGACTCGAGGAGGACCTTCAGAGTACAGCACGTTCTGTGTGGAGGGACAACTATGGCTATGGGTTCCCTCAGGCCATCAGCTGTGTTTCTAAACTGCTCTGGCACTCAGGTACAACCAATGCTGCCTCCCAACTGTCCCCTACACAGTGCATGTGTGATGGAAAATGTAGGACAGACAGGAGGACAGGCGGGGGCTGGTTCAAACCTGAACACTGATCTCAGTGAGAAAATTCACTTCTGTGAAATGTCAGAGAAAGGGTCCACAGCCTCTATCCACTTACCTAGTGCAGACACAAATCAGATATGATCTGCCTCTTCAGACTTGGGTCCCTCTGGCAACAATAGCCTCTTGACACTTTGACACAACATCAAAGCCCATGACAACCCCAGGAAGAAAAGAAAGGTTCTGTCAAAGAGATTGCTTCAACATGGAAAATAAATACAATAAAAATCCTTTAAGACACAGGTCAGCTGGCCAGTGGCCACTCATGCCGTTAATCCCAATCCTGGGGAGGCAGAGGCAGGAAAACTGAATTCAAGGCCAGCCTGGTCTACAGAGTGAGATTCAGGACAGCCAGGGCTACCCAGAGACACCTCTGTCTCAAGCAAACAAAAGGTTAAAAACATTGGTTAAATGGTGGCTCAAAAACAGCAACTATACTCCTCGTCAGAAGGGCAACAACAACCTTTCTGAGACAATGATGGAGCTTTTGTCTGAGTTTCCAGAAGATACCACAGGTTAGAACAGCCACATATTATAAGACACAGAAGGCAATGCTTTTCCTCAGGTTTATTCTGCACTGGATCACAGCTTCTATAAGAAAAAATGACCTAAAATACCCTTAAGGCAAGTAATGACTACCCAATAAATAAATAAAATATGCATTCCCAAATGCACATGGTAACTAACTGCCCAAGAAGCCAGCTACAGAGAGCACATGCATGGGCACAGCTCTCTCTCACCACCCTCACCAGGGCATCCCTTCCATTCACCTACACTCGCCTCCTCAGTCCCGCTCACTCGCTCGCTCTCGCTTACAGAGCGTAAAGCTCCTGGATGCATCCAGGCACTGCTCGGCTCTCCCTGCAGAGTGCTACATTACAACATGGTAGAACACACACACTTAAGCAAGCTCCCTGTGGAGGAGAACTTCTCTGATCTGTTAATACAAAAGGGATTTCTGTTTGACCTCACTATATACCTGGCACAAGAAATTTATTTTAAAAGAAAAGAACCTTTTTCTTACTAACACCACCACCAGAAAGAGTCAGAAACCTACACAAAGAGTTTGCTAATAAAGATCCTTACGGACGACCTAAAACTGCTTTAGAGAAAGGAAGTTAAAATCCATTACAGATCACACACCTCCATGCTCCCAAACTATCCAGCTAGAAGACAAAGATCACACTCTCCTTCAGCACTGCTGTTAGGGCAACAAACCAGTGCAGTATGTAAGAGAGGGCTGACAGACACAACATCAGCCTTCACCTCAGCGGTAACACATGTTCAACTGTCTATCGTTAGGGTGGAACTGTACTTTGCTGGGTATGGTTTCCCACAGTAGGGTGAGCATGGTTGCACAGTTCCACCAGAGCCAGACCCACACCTCAACATCTTCAATGCCACCTGTGGCTCACTAGACAGGGGCTCTCTGCACTCCACCACTTCTTTTACCCATCTGGACAAGGAGATGGGCAGGAAGCAACTGCTCTAGACCAAGGAGACATACCACAACTGCTCCCTGTGGAAACTCCTAAATCTCAAGGACCCTGCAGAGACTGCCACACATGCCTTTTCTGATTCCAAGCTCTCAGGAGACAGGAGAGCAGCATATTTGATCCCTAGGAATGTGACAGGATCTTACCAATCCAACCAGGCCCTCCTGGGCCTACTTCAGTTTCCACCACATGCACACTGCAGCAAGTCTAGGCAGCACATCAAGACACTTCTCAAGAAACAGTAACTGGGCGGAGTGTTGCAGTGGCACCAGCCATGTTCTCGGTGAGAGGACATTAATGAAGGAAGCAAGGTAACAACCACACAGCCATTCCCACATCACCAAGGTAACAACACAGCCATTCCCAC
>JADRCH010000142.1:2091017-2138102 GCA_019843965.1 Rhynchomys soricoides | reverse complement strand
CACATCACCAAGGTAACAACACAGCCATTCCCACATCACCAAGGTAACAACACAGCTATTCCCACATCATAAGGGGAAGACAGAGGCATGGGGTGCAGCTTAATAACTGTTAAATATCCTGTACTGAACTCTTTCTCATTGCCAGGTCAAAACCTCTATATTAGACACAAGAAATAATAGATTGTCTAGAAAAGCTGTAAATTCTTTGAATACAAAGATAAAGAGATTTCTCAAGTTCAAAATGAAAAGGGGTCAGAGGCATTTAACTTGTAATTTGCTTAATTATCCATCAAAATAATGGCTTTTGAAACAAGTAAATAAACAAGCAATTACTCAGTACTAACAACACAGAGGAAAGCCTCAAATACCAGTTAAAAATAGTAACAATCCACTAAGACCTATAGTACCTTTAAAAAATATTATTAGCAATTAATAAACACAAAACTTCCTATTTGAAGAAACAGAACCGACCTGAGCACATTGTATAAGTGTAGCTGGCCCTCCCTACCTGCTGCACTATGTAAGCTGAGGCAGGCAGCTAGTGGCATCCTGACATTAAAAACAAACACAGAGTATGGCACTCTCTCAGCGGCCCAGCTTCAGAGACATCCAGTGAGTGGGTTAGAGGTATCAGTCGGGTCAGGGTTTGAACTGGCTTTCACAAGTCAAAAGGCAGCAAGCAGCTGCAGGTCCAAACTTCACTGAGAACAGAAATAACACTTGTCTCACTGAAGAGAAACTTCACTGGAGGACAGAAGTAGTGAGTAGAGCCTTCAAAAGAATCCTAGGTTAAAAGAGAGACAGGACAATTAGACATGCTTTAAAACATTCATTTTTTTAAAAAATACCCCCACCCAAAAGCTACAGAATCTACACTTAGTATTCTCTCCAAATTTTTGATAAAATAATTTGAGAGTGTGACCTCTGCCAAGTAAGCATCATCTAGTCCGCTTAGCCTACCCCAGTTTGTTAACTCTTCTTACTAACCACAACAGTCACCACTTAGCAGGGCGTGTGTGGGGATGGCTGTTGCCCCAGGTCCTTGTGTACATTCTCTCATTTATCCTCACAGCTACCTACATGGGAGGGAGCATGCTGTCATTTCACAGATTTGGAGTCTGCAGCCCACAGAATCTCACCTTCCGCAGGATAGAAAGCTATTACACACTAAAATGGAAAACTGACCCAAGTCTTGTGAATATGGAGCTCATGTTGTTAGCAGCACTACCCTTTATTAAAACCAAAAACAGCAAGCTACTGACACTACGAGACAAAGAGAAAGCAAAAGGGCTGTAAGTGGGTGGGTATGCAAGTGTGAGTGATGGTGGGACTAGGGACTGAACCCAGGGTCCTGCCATGCTAGGCAAGTACTGTAACACTGGTAGGTCCCTAAGCAGGGCACATGGCTTTCCTCCTGGAACCAGATGCAGGGAAACAACAATGCAGATGAAGCAAATGCCACAAACCATAGTCAATGTCCAGACTTCAGGAGTGTGGACAAGAGTTCCACAGAAACTTATTCTGTCTGGCTGAGTTAGGCAGACAAGGCTTCAGAGGGGGGAGGTTCAACTGGACTTTAAAGAATCAGGAAGATTTGACTGCTGAAAATAATTCCCATGATGAGGGGTACTCCATCATGTGTCCCCATCTGGGGTGATTGTGCCCCTGTATCGTCCAGGGACGCTGGTACATCTGGAGAGACTTCAGTTGTCACAACTGAGGGAAGGACGCTAGTGGCATCTGCTGGGTCAAAGCTGCTAGACATCATACAACGCACAGGACAGCTCCTCACAGAGAATTATGACCAAAGTGTCAACAGTGGCCAGGCTAAGAAGCCCTGTGCTAAGCAGAAGTCTGCATCATGCTATTGATGGACAGACACAGGGACACTATCGTCTAGTGTCGAGAACAGCCAGGGTTCCATCCACTGTCCTGTAAGAGAGGTACTGGCAGCCAGGCTCTGAGCTGCACGCCTGGAGGCTGGAGAGTTCAGAGCTGAAGATGTCATTTGGGAGTGAGCTGTGAAAACAGACCAGGTGCTGAGAGGGTGAAATACAAGAGGAAAGAGTAGAGAGCAGAAATTCAGTTAGCCACAAACAAGCCAGATGTGGCAATCCTACATAATGCCTAAAAGCCCAGCCACTCAGGAGGCAGAAGTAAGAAGATCGAAAGCTTAGTGCCAACCTAAAAACCTAAGAGAATTCATGCCTCAAAAAGAAAAAAGAAAACATTTTTAAGAAAGGAGGGGCTGCCTCAGAGTGTAGCTCAATCTAGAGCCTTGGTGAAGTGCTGAGTCAATCCCTCACCACCACAAAGAAAAAAGTAAACAGAAGGGAGGAAGGGAGGGGCTGGCAGACCCAGACCCAGAGTAAAGCAGGGAAGGCTGAAGAGGAAGGCAGGAAAGGAAAGGCCTTCGGAGAAGGGCTGTTCTGTCAGGAGAGGATGCCCTTCCTTATCCACCAAAAGGTGTCGGGTTATCAGCAGGCCTCTACTCTCCTGAAGAAACTTACTTCTTTCTTTCCAAAGCAGAGTTGAAAAAATGGAAAGACATGACTTTCTGCTTATCTTTAAATATAAACATAACAAAAGGCTGACAATACGAAACCTCATATTCTTTTTTAAAAAATCATGCTTTCAGTTTAAAAAGAAATTTTTAAAAGTATTTTAAAAACATTTAAAAAATATTTGGATAGGAATAACTCAAATAGTAAGCTTGCTTCGGTAACACAATTCTGTGCAAAAAAGGCAGAAGGGAGCTCAGTCATTCATCAAAGTCAATTAGCCACACAATGGCTAATCCTCTAGAAAAGAATGAAGATTCATCACAATGACTTGTCGTCCTGGGGAAAGGACCCAAGGCCGCACAACTGTGCTCTGTCACTGAGCTACATGTGCTCTTTCCACTGCTGATATATGGAGTAGCAACTGAACTTCTTTCTGTCGTCCCTCCTGAGTGCTGGGATTTCATTTGTGCAGACTCATGTCTGCTCACAGCAGCTTTTTAACAGAAAAGCTCAGAACCCATGATAACAACCCTCTCTGAACTGAACAGCTTCAAAGCCATGCTGACATGAGTTCCAGCGTCCTTCCACGACTACTCAAGTCTGCAGAGAAGAGACACATGACCTTCATGAGTGTCCTCTCAGCATGGTCATTCTCAGCCTCACAAAGCCCTCTTGTTTAAAGAGTGTTCTTAAGATGTGTGGTGGGTCCTTTCTGTCCACAGCAGACATCAGTGAGTCTGTTTGGAACCCTGTCCCTCAGTACCTGAAGGCAGTGCTAAGTAGAATAAGCATCCAAATTTCTAGGACAACAATCATACCACCTTGGACATCACAAATGGGAAACACTGCTGATGGAGAAGACACAGGATAGAAGCCAGGGCAGTAAGGACAGAGGGCAACTCCAGTGAGTACCTTTTTTCCCCTCTCTCTTTGCCTCAGACCATTTCAATCTTGTTGGCGTCACTGTGACAGCTGGAGAGCCAGAGAAGAACTGCAAGGAGAAAACTGTATGGTGGCTTAGATGTCAGACATCATTGCTCCTTCACAGACAGAGGTTATGCCTCCACGCTTAACTGGCTATGGCAGCTTAATGCAGTAGCCTAACATACCCTGAAGGACTGCCCACAGGTAACGCAGAGCCACGGAGGGCTAACATGCCCTGTGACATTTCTGGTAAGAATGAACAGACCCTTCAGCACTTGTTGACAGCTATCGTGCAGTACTGTTCATCCTTACTTATAACTAGCTATGCTGGTTAGAGTCATCTTAACCTCAATTGAGATAATGTCTCCATCAGCCTGATCTGTAGGCAAGCATGTAGGGCATTTTCTTGATTAATGACTGATGCAGGAGGACATAGGCACTGTAAGGGTGTCTCCCTGGGGAGAAAGTCTTGGGTTCTCCCAAAAAAAAAAAAAAAAAAACCAAGCTTAGAGAACCGTGAGGAGCAAGCCAGTAAGCAGTGCCCTTCATGGCCTCCGCTTCCATTCCTGCGTTGAGTTCCTACACTGACTTCCCTCCATAATAGACTGTAAGCTGTAAGCCAAATAAACCCTTTCCTTCCTGAGTTATGGTCAGTGTTTATCACAGCAACAAAAGCAAACTAATCCATAAGCTTTATCTTTCCTGAACTCAAAACATGTTGAATGGTCTGTGTAAACCTACAGAAAGGGCCGTGAGCACTGTTGACTGACCCAGAGAGTCACAGCAGAGCAAGTGCCAGTCTATCAGCCTCCTTCCCAGGGAGAAACAGACAAAAATATGTATGCTCTTACCAAGTTTATATTCTCTTTGCTGGCTTTCTTCAGTTCCCCCATGGCCACAGACTCTGAAGCAGGGGAACTGTTTTTCTCTTCTGAAGTCATCTGACTGCCCAGGACTTTGCGCTGATTTAGGAACAGAGAATATTTTGTTGATGAGCATTTATTATTTTGTAGGTGTCTGGCTTTCAAAACTACAACTTCGCCGGGCAGTGGTGGCGTATGCCTTTAATCCCAGCACTTGGGAGGCAGAGGCAGGCAGATTTCTGAGTTCAAGGCCAGCCTGGTCTACAGAGTGAGTTCCAGGACAGCCAGGGCTATACAGAGAAACCCTGTCTCGAAAAACAAAAACAAAAAAACAAACAAACAAAAACAACAACTCAGCAGCACCCTGCTGACTTCTGACTGAGACCACGTCATGTAAGGGAGGGTAAGGCACACAGCAAACACCAAGAACGGCCATTTCCCTGGATGATTTAAAGTACCTAATATTAGCTAATAACAGTACATCTGTGAGCAGGAAGATCCCAGTCACTTTTGATGGTGGGGCTGTTTTGGAAGAAATGGGTGTGGTTTCTCTGCCAGATGTTAAGGGCCCCTTCTCCCCACTCAGGGAACTGCAGACTGGCTCTCCTCTGGGACTCTTTCCTTTGTCCTTCCTCACAGGACTAGTAAATGTGCAGAAACTGTCTAAGAGTTCCTAACACAGCCACAAAAGGCTCCAGGCCTTCTCAGGACGGTCACATGACCACCGGCACACAGAGCAGGGATACACGGTCTTCTGAACAGCCAGAAGATGATGCGAGCTGCTACAGCGGAGGAAAGAAACAATTCCATCTTAGGGAAACCCGGCAGAATAAATCTGAATTCTGAAACAAGAATATTGCCAAAAATAAAACACCAAAAAATTTAAACTAAACTAAAAACCTAAAGCATTAGCCTCTACATTATAACTAACAGCAACAGGACCATGATACACTCTAGAGGAAGACCGTCTTCCAAACAAGATCAACGCAGGACCCACTGTCAGATATACCTCTCTAAAAGTAAATCCCCAAAAGTTTCTATGTTTTTAAGATTTTTTTAGTGTGAGAAGAGAGAGAGAGAATATATAGGTGCCCACAGAGGGCAGTAGAGGAGCTGAAGCTCCTGGAGCTGAAGTTATAGGCCATTGTAAGATGCCCAATATGTGCTAGGACAGAACTCTGGTCCTCTCTATAAGAACTGCTAGGCCATGTCTCTACCTCGCAAAAGTTTTAATTTTTAACAGACCTAAAAATCAAATACATTTGTTTTAGAAGAAGCCAAATACACACACACACACACACATACACACACACAAATGCTAGAAAAATAAGGCCTGTATATCCTCCCTTCAGGCAGGAATCACTCAAGAATGCTGAAGTAGGGATGTCAGGATCCAAGAGACGAGCTATAAAGCTTTCCAGCAAATTTTCAAAAGGGCATTCTGAGTTGGACCTGGCATGTGCAAAGCCCTGGGTTCAATCCCCAGGACCACTAACAAATAAAAACAGTCCTGAAATACTTCACTGCAGAGCAACTGAGCAAAAGGCCTATACCCTCTATCGGCTCAAACGTCTCCTCATTTATAATGAAACCACCGTGCCCTATATTTCACAGTTTGCTATTATAGCATCTGTGTTGAAAGCTGTTGCTCTGGGCTTGGGATGTAACTCAATGACAGAGTGCTTGCTCACATGTATCAGGCCCTGGGTTCAGCTGATAGTGACAGCAAAAAAGAAAAGAAAAAAAAAGAATAATGTTCTAAAATGTTTAATCCTCATAACCTGTGAGGTCTGTAAAGAGGTGGGTAAGACGGACACAGCAGCAGCTGCACTTCCAGCAACAGCCGCCTGCCAATACACCTCAAAGCACAGCAGGCCACACCATCCAAGGACAAACACAAAACACAAACGACTACAATCATGCTTAGCACCTTATGTACTCAGTAAATACTTCAGTGGCTTTACTAACGTCCCAGTGCCATCAAACTGAGGCAGCTCGCGCACCCACACTGTTCCTCTAAACAAGAGATGACTCTGCGTTCCCTCCAGACTTCTGGCCACTGCTAATCACTAGTGACTTTAACTACTTCAGTTCCTCAAGTAAGCAGAACTGTACGTTTATCTTTTGTGACTGGCTTTTAATTTAGCATGACATCCTCAGGGCCCACTATGGTGAGGAGTACGAGACTTCCTTTTTTTTTTTTTTTTTTTGGTTTTTCGAGACAGGGTTTCTCTGTGTAGCCCTGGCTGTCCTGGAACTCACTTGTAGACCAGGCTGGCCTCGAACCCTTTCCTTCCTTTTTAAGGATGGAAAATCCTCCACTCTTCCTACACTTCTCGTGTGCGTCCTTCAATGGACAACTAGGCTGCTGTGAATAATGCCTCCACAAACACTACTCTACAGATAACTCCCTGTGAAGGAACTTTAGGCAGCCCAAGCAGGCAAACGTGGCTCTGGCAGGCCTTGCCCTTCTCTCCCACTCCCTCTGCCTTACTAAAAACCATGAGATCCCATCCCTAAAGCTAGACACCCAGGTCTGTTCCCTTACTTGGCCACTTCCTCCTCCTGAGGCTGACTAAAAAGGTCCAGCTATCAAAGTATTGAAGTACAACAATCAAAAGCCCCCTTTGGCTCACTTAATTAACATGCCCAATTAAAATCAAACACCCCACCCTAACGCAAAGGCTCCCATTTTCCCTCCATAAACCACCATTTTCCTATGTGCCATGCCGGTCTCCTCTGTATCCAGAGGCAGCAGTCCTTTGTCCCCCGAGACAAATACCCCTCCCCCCTCCCTTGTTGCATTCCCCTTCTCCATCCTCCATTTCCTGCTTTTGTCTCTTATTCCCTGCCCTCAGTTCCTCTGGAACAAATAAAATCTCCTTTATGCTGAGAACTCGGTCTTGGGGTCCTGAGCTGATCCTTCTCCTTTCACTATGCGACCCTGCTTTCAATTCATTGGCATATACACAGAATTGGTGGGACATAAAGTGATTCTACTGTTGATTTTCTGAGAGATGGTCATACTGCTTTCCCCAACAGCTTCGCCATATTTTATATTCCCAGCAGTAGTGTACAGGATTTTCTGGTTTGTGGATAGAGTAATCCCAGTGGGTACCAAGTGGCATGGTGCAGTGGGAAACTTTACATGTCCTTAATGATGAGTAATGATGAACACCTTGTATCTTTCTTTTTTTTTTTTTTTTTTCGAGACAAGGTTTCTCTGTGTAGCCCTGGCTGTCCTGGAACTCACTCTGTAGACCAGGCTGGCCTCGAACTCAGAAATCTGCCTGCCTCTGCCTCCTGAGTGCTGGGATTAAAGGCATGCGCCACCACTGTCTGGCTCCTTGTATCTTTCTTGGTCACATGTCTTGAGAGAAATGTCTATTCCGGTTGTTTCCTGTTTTGTAATTAGCTTGGATTTTCAGCACTACTAAGCCATATAAGTTCCTTCTATATTCCAGACACTGTCTCCTAACCAGATACATGACTTACAAATATTCTCTCCTGCTCCACAAGGTACCTATTCACTCCATTGTGGATAGCAAAGCAAACACTTCAGCAAGTGCCATGTCCCAAAGGCCACTAGCCCCAGCTGTGAGGATAGAGAAGGGATTCCAGACCTCTACAAAGTATAAAAAGGATCAAAACTGCTGGTGGCGGTAGTGCTTGTTAACAATTTTAAAACAATTTCTAAAAGAAAAATAGAACTCAGACTAGAGTTAATCCCTCTGGATTAGCTAGCCATAGTTTAGGCATTGAAATAAACTTGAGGTCCAAGCCACAAGAGGGAGCCACGCTGACACTGCCTGGAGGGCCAGGAACCAGAGACTGGATGGCCCAGACACCTGGGTTAGAACCAAACACAAATTGGGAAGAAAAAAAAAAAAAAGTCACTGAAGTGATTCCTAGTGATTTTATGCTATACTCATAGGTTGGTGTCTAGCCCAGTTGTCATCAGAGAGGCTTCATCTAGCAACTAATGGAAACAGATGCAGAGATCCACGGCCAAACATTAGGTAGAGTCAGGGAACCCCACAGAAGAGAAGGAAGGATTGTAAGATCTGAGAGGTTGAAAACACAGTCCACAGAATCAACTAAGCAAGGCTCATAGGGGCTCATGAAGACTGAAGAAACAAACATGGACCCTATATGGGTCTGAGCTTGGTCTTCTGCATATACTCTATGGTTATGTAGCTTAGTGTTCTTGCAGGACTCCTAACAGTAGGAATCAGGGGATTCTCTGACTCTTTTGTCTGTGTTTGGGACCCTTTTCCTCCTACTGGGTTGCCTCGTCGAGCCTTGATATGAGGTTTTGTGCCTGGTCTTACTGTAACTTGTTATGCCATGTTCAATGGATATCTCTGAGAGGCCTGCTCTGTTCTGAAGGGAAACAGAGAAGGAGTGGATCTGGGGAAGAGGGGAGGTGGGGGGGGGTTTGAGACTGGAAGGATAGACGGAGGGGAAACGGAGGACAATGTATGAGAGAAGAATAAAAAGAAAGAAATGTGAACCCTATGACCTACTGCCACCTGATGGCAGCTCTCACTAACTGCACTAATGTTCAGCAGTCCGCACACTTAGTGACTGCAGCAACAACACAGAAATGTATTTTCTATTTGTTCTAAAAACAAGATTTCTAGTCATTTTGATACATGAAAAGAAACAACAGTGAATATATTAAGTTCACCAAAAATAAAAAATACCAAAATTCATTAGGGCAATAGAAAGTCCAGTGTCCTACAACGTCCCCTGTCCTGGGCTTGCTCACTTCTCCACAGACGCAGCAAACATCAGGGAGCAGCCAGTAGAGTGAAGCAGGAAGCAGGAGAGACTCCTGTCCTCAGAGGCAGGGAGGGAGGACCAGTGCTGCTTTTGTGCTACAGTGTACCACTACAGTGTACCTTCAATTTGCAACACAGTAAAATGTGTTGGAAAATAAGGCCCCAGGCTGGACAGATGGCTCAGCGGCTAAGAGCACTGACTGCTCTTCCAGAGGGCCTGAGTTCAATTCCCAGAAACCACATGGTGGCTCACAACCATCTGTAATGGGATCCAATGCCCTCTTCTGGTGTGTCTGAAGATAGCAACGGTGTACTCACATATACAAAATAAATAAATCTTTAATTAAAAAGAAAAAGAAAAAAAGAAGGTCTTTTCCAAACTCTGTCCCCTTACCAATTAACCATTTCTAGGACTCCAAGGAACAGAATTAAGTTGTTTATACACAAGAAAACAAGATGCAAATTTCCTGAGAACTGATTGGACAGCAGGAACACTTCAGGCTTACCTTGATAAGCCCACTGAAGGATCGTGAGCGGGCTCTCTTCTGGACCCTGGGAGTAGAAGATTCTCTCCCTGGCGTTTGAGTCAAAGACTGCTTATGAAACTAAAAAAAATTGCAGAGAACATTGTATTAATATTGTGCCATCAAGAAATGACAGTCAGCCGGGCAGTGGTGGCGCACGCCTTTAATCCCAGCACTTGGGAGGCAGAGGCAGGCAGATTTCTGAGTTCGAGGCCAGCCTGGTCTACAGAGTGAGTTCCAGGACAGCCAGGGCCACACAGAGAAACCCTGTCTTGAAGACCCTCCCCCCCCCCAAAAAAAGAAAAAAGAAATGACCATCTAGGGCAAAGAATACCTGAGTGTAGATACCCAGAAAGTCAAAGACTCCTTAGATGTATGGGGTAGGTTGACAGGCAATCACAAAAGCAGAAGGGACATTCAAAAACAAAAATAAAATGTACTCATTTCTCAGAGTAGACCTGAGACTCGGATTCTTTGAATAAGAAACCCCTATCTCTGCTTTACAGAAAGGAAACCAAGACTCAAGAGTGCTTATGAGCTTGTCTAAGATCTGCTAGTAAACCAGAATTTTTGCATCACGTACCTTGGAAACAGAACGTTACTAGCATAACTAGTCCTTGGTTTAACAAACTATATGCCAGGATTTATTTTTAAGATAGCGTCTCATATAGCACAGGCTGGCCTCAACTCTCTATATGGTCAAGGATGACCTTTAACTCCTAATCTTCCTGCCTCTATCTTCCAAGTCCTGACATTATAAACCTAGATGGTCATACCCAGTTTATGAGGTGTCAGTAATCCAGCCTAGGGTGCATGAATGTAGGACAAGCCCTCTGCCAACTGAGCTACCTTCCCGAGCTCCTAAGCCAGAGTGCTCCTAAGGTATTGAAGCTCTCTAACTAGAGCTCACAGCTGTCGGCCAGCACTGCTATGAAGGGAAAGAGATTGAATGCAGACTTTGAATGCTGTCAGCTCTTTGTATAAAGACATCTCCAGTTTAAGGGGGTGAGGTGGGGGGGGGAAACACTGTATAGTCTTTAACCAGTACTCTCATTTGTTATTTGTTCTCTCTGTTTCTGTCTCTCTCTCTCTGTCTCTGTCTCTCTCTCTCTCTCTCTCTCTCTGTGGTGTATTTGGTTTTGTGACAGTCTCACTGGGTAGCTCTGATTGTCCTGGAACTCACTCTGTAGAGCAGGCTAACTGAACTCACAGATCTGCCTGTCTGTAACTCTCTACTACTGGTGGTGCTCCTCACCACACTTGAGTTCCGTCACTCAAACTACCTCTATGGCCATGACAAAACACTTGTAGAGGACTTGGCCCACTGTTGGACAGTTTAGTTCCAACAGTGTCTGATACGTTTTTTATCTTGCCTTATACTAGAGATGTACACCCCCCCCCCAAAAAAAGGCAATCTTCTTCAAAGAAGGTACAAAAAATGAAGAGCTGACTGCTTCAGTTGGATCTACAATGTCCTCCAAAGCCAGGGGTGGGGGCTTGGGGATGTCTATCCTATGGCACTACTGAGAGATGGAAGGGCCTATTGGAGGCCCTGGCTCACTGGGGGCATGCCCTCCAAGGGGTACTATGGCACCTGGTCATGAGGTACACTGCTTTGCCCTGCTCATGCTGGTGCCTTAATGTCAGGCCTCCCATGGGGCCACTCAGTCTAGGACAGAAACCTCCACAGCTGTGCACCCAGCACCATGCCTTCCTTTCACGTGTTGATTACCCCAGGAGTCTGTACAGGAAGGGAGAACTGACTGATGCACCGGCCTTGCCTGTACTGCTACAATTCAAAGGAACTGAGACAAATCTCCTGAGAGACTCCCAACTAGTAAGGACTCACTCAAATCACACTTTGAGTCTTCAAAATGGCCAATGAGAGACCTAATAGTACCTCCAAAACCCCAATAAGCAACTCTGCAGAACCAGAATTCCTGTTTAATACACTTGGACCTTGCTTTAAACTGTTTTCTAACCACAAACATTCCATTGGGAAGAGCTGCCTCTCCTGCCAGCTCTGCCAGCCACTCTGCGTATCCTCTCCTCCTTCCTTCATAAGCATGATGAGTGCATCTTACTGTTACTGTTTCACAGAGCTGGAAATTGAAATCCAGAAATTATATCCCTGAAAAACATACAGCACTTAAGTTCTGAAATAGTACATCGGATCTGCCGGTTCTCTCCAAACAAACCTTGAGAGGTTTTGTTAGGTGGCTACAGTTACAGATGCTCTAAGCACAGTTACCTGCAGCAGCCAAGCACTCCTGCACCTCTCTCCAGAAGGACAGGAACACACTGCAATTCCATAGACAAGCCTGATTTTCTGACTGAGCCAAAGCTTGTCCCAAGAGACAGTGAAACTTAAACGTGATTCTGAGTGGTATTCTCCACTGATTCCTAGAGCCCACTATGTCCCTGCATCCAGGTACCTGTCTGATAAGTTGTTTCTTCTTCGCTGAGTCTGGCAAGTTGTGAACATGTTGGAAGAGTTCTCTCAGCGCCTCTTCTGTATGCTGCTGGGTCTCCTCCTGCTGAGAATAAGAATCTACCCTGTTCTGTCTCCGAGACCTTGCCAGGTGGAAGGACATGGCATGACATGAGGTTGTCAGCTCAAGATCATCCTAAAGAAAAATGTGTGAGAAAGTAAATTAATACATCCTACTGATTTTGTTTTGGGTTCCCACAATAACTCTGATCAAAAGAAGGAAGAGTGGAAATATGACACACTACTACATCCAGGAACAATGAAAATGCTAATACAATTACCAGATAAACAAAAATCTACTAATAACGGGTTCTGAATGGTCCACTTCCATGTTCTGCCCAGAAAATCAACATGCAGTTACAATATTGCCAAGCCAGGTAGTGGTGCTACATGCCTTTAATCCCAGAACTCCAGAGGCAGAGGTAGATGGATCTCCATGAGTTTGCAGACAGAGAAGCTTCGGTGAGTTTGAAGCCAGCTTGGTCTACAGAGCTAGTCCAAGGACAGCCAGAGCTACATGGTGATACCTTGTCTTAAAACACCAAAGAATACTGCCATAGACAATTGTAGCTGTTTGACTTCAAAACACTTTTTAATTTCAAGTAATACTTGTTGCTATCTAATAAAATAAGCGCTAAAGTAGTAGTCCCAGCAGATAGGACAAGAACAACAAAAAACAAACATAAAACCCTGAGGTAAAATTTAACTTCATCTAGACATTGACATGATAAGCCAACCCTAGAGAGCCCCTGGCTGCTGAGTCTTGGCTGAAATTCATTTCCACACAAACTACATGGCAGTCGGAAGAAATAAAAGCAACAGCTCTCCAAAAAAAGCCCACACCTGGTTAAACTAGATTTAAAATGCAGTTTCTTACTCAGTCACACCTAATAGTCACTGAATGAGAGAGAAAAACAAACAGGAATAGAAAACACAGCATAAGATGGCAGCCTCCAAGTCTGTCACTCAGGCTAACTCCAAGTCAGCCGTGTGCTGGTACCTTTCACAGCTTCTCACTGCGACAATACACGTATGCAGTTTGTCTATTAATAGGTGTCATATATTTCTCGGTCTAAGCTCATTTGCTCTCAAATAGTGCTGGTTAGCTTTTATTGTCAACCTGACACAGACAACAGTCACTTGGGAAGAGGGAAGCTCCACTGAAGGATTGCCTAGATCAGACTGGCCTGTGGCCGTATCTGTTAAGAGATTGGATTGTCCTGACTGATAATAGATGTGGGAGGGCCTAGCGCACTGTGGGTGGCACCATCTCTAGGCAGGGGAGCCTAGAGTATATAAGAAAGCTAGTTATGCATAAGCCAGTGAACAAGCCAGGAAGCAGCATTCATCCATTTCCACTTCATGTTTCTGTTGAAGTTACTGCCCTGACTTCCCTCAACAATGAGTTGTGACCGAGAAGACGTATAAGATGAAATAAACCCTTTTCTATCCTAAGTTGCTTTTGATTGTAGTTTTATCACACCACCAGAAAGCAAACTAGAATACAAATTCCTTTCTTTAAATTTTTGTTGACAGAGAGGGAGAGAGAGAGAGAGAGAGAGAGAGAGAGAGAGAGCGCACATATGTGAGTGCAGGTGCCCATGAAGGCCAGAGGAGGATGCCAGGTTCCCCAGAGCTGGAGTTACAGATGGCTGAAAGTTCCACAGCATGGATGTTAGGAACCAAACTGCAGTCTTCCACAAGAGCAGTCAGTGCTCTTAACAACTAAGCCACCTCTCCAGCCCACAGGCTCAAATCTTTTAGCTATTTGACAGTTTAACCACACCAATAAACTTGAGTAAAAATTATCTAGAACTGGATATGGACAGTTTTCTGGCCTCTGTTGACACCTGTACACACATTCACAGGCCCATACTCACATATATACACTAAGTAAAAATAAACATTTTGGGGGTGGGGTTGGAGACAAGGTTTCTTTGTGCAGCCCTGGACACACGGTGGCTCATACCCCCCTTTAACTCCCATTGGAGAGGAGCCAACACCGCCTCTTGACTTCCATAGGCTACTGCACACAAGTGGTGTTTACATACACTCAGTCACATGCACATACCCATAAAATAAATGTTTTAATTAAATTAAAATTTTTTTTTAACATATGGATTACATAAGACTGAACTTTTGTTGCTTTAGTGAATGGTGTTGAAATGTTGCTTAGATTATAGGCTAATAAAATATATATAGGTCTTATGAAACACTTTAACATATGATCTGCGCCATGACACGCATGTAGAGGACATCATCCAGCAGTGAGGATCCCTGAGAGCAAGTGAGCATGTGACACATAGAGCATCTTTACTTCAACAACCGCTTTCCCAGCCTCCGTCCCTGCTCCAGCACACGACCAGATAACCCTGGGCTGTAACATTAGAGGACTAGCTAGCTTAAGGGTGATGTTACACTTTGTTTGACAGCTTCACTAGTCTTAACTCTTCCTTGTTTAGAGATCACTTTCCTGGTCTTACCTTTGACACTTGAGTTCTGGAGCCCAAATAGTACAATCTGGCACATTCCCGAATATAAGCAGGAGCCTGGGCAGGACATAAAAGGAAATCAGGGCTCAGTGGTTAATAAGACCTAAAAGTCTTTCAGGCCACAGAAAGATAATCATTACATTACCTAATGGGTAGATTACTCTGAAAAGCAGAACACTTTCCAAAATACCGTATTTGACCAAATGAGCACTTCACAGATCTGATGGGATCTGATGGAAACTGTAGGAAGGCACCAGTGTAATTGCTGCTGTTTTAAAAGCAAAGTTAACATGTGGCACTCACGAGCCAAAATAAAAATACAGACAGTGCCAGTGTCTGTCCGTCTCCTGAGCGCTCAGCTCTTCCTGCTGCCATGCCTCTGCTCTAGCATCACGGGCTCTAACTTTCTAAAACTGTAAGCCTAAATTAAAAACGTTCTTTTATAAGTTGCTTTGGTTAGCCATGTTTAGTAGCACACACCTTTAATCCCAGTATTTGGTAGACAGAAGCAGGTGGAGCTCTGTGAGTTCAAGGCTAGCCTGGTCTACTTAGTGAGTTCTACAATAGCCAGGGCTATTAGAGAAACCCTGTCTCAAACAAACAAACAAGCAAATAAAACAAAAAAATAAAAAAGTTGCCTCGGCCATTGTGTCCTGTCACAGTAATAGAACAGTAACTGGACACAGGAAGAAATGTTCCACCTCACTCATCTCTGCGGACAGCAGAGCTACAGTGAGATCCATGCCACCCCCTTAGGATGACAATGATCAGAAAATAACTATCAGACAGAAGCAGGAGCTGGTAAGGACACAGATCTACTCTACTATTAGGAGATATGGAAAACAGTACAGGTGCTGCAGACAACAGTGTGGCAGTTTCTTGAAAACCTTTAAAAAGCATTACCATATAATCTAGGAAATATACAAAAAAAAAAAAAAAAAAAGGCAGGGCTGTAAGGAATGTTTACACATCCATGTTCACAACAACATTACAACAGCTTAGCCACAGACGCAGTTTGAATGTTTATTCACATATGAATAGGTTAGCAGTATGTGGGGTGTGTACACACACACACACACACACACACACACACAAATACTATGTAGCCTTCAGAAAGAAAATGCTACCACATGCTACCCTGTGGATAAGTTTGAAGACATTATGATGAGTAAGTCAGTCAGTCATAAAAAGACAAAAACAAAACCCTAAAAGAAACAGATCTGCTGTAACAGACTCGTTCTGTTTCTGTGTCTAGCCCTCCCCACCGTCCATTCAACCCCAAACAGTGCCTCTCCCGCCCTGCCCCCTCTTCCTTGTCCTATTACCAACCAAATGCCATCCCTTACCTACCTTAAAAAGTTTCTGAGAGTGTTTGATCATAAAAGCCATGCCCGTGTTTAACTTTGTGATATTCTCCTGAAGGTCATTTGCAGTGACCTAGTCAGTGGAAGAGACAGGACAAAGGGCCTTAAGATCTGGGAAGTGCCCACCAGTGCGTGTCGCTGAAAGGCTTTGGGCTAGCAGGTTTCCACTTAAAATGACATAATAGCACAGGCATGTGTCCCTAAAATGACCAGGAAATCCTTGAGCTTTCTTCACTTCTTATTTCTGCTCATAGACACCTAATCAGAAAACCTAAGCCTAAGATTCAAAACAGATAGCAGAAAGGCAGTCTGTACCGGTCGTCAAGGACACTGGCCCTGTGGAGAATGGGGAGTTCATCCAAAGAACTGGCTATTGACGCTACTAGAGCTGACATCTTCTCACAATACAGTTGAACTGCAATGTCCCTTCTCCTGTTTCCCTTGCCTTTTATGAAAGACAACTGTATGGAGTAAAACTGTTAACACAGTTAGACCGCTCTGTTGGCTTGGAACATTACCCCACAGGATCACACTGCTCTATTCCGAACCCTTAGAAATGAATTTGTATTAATCCTTCAATTATTAAAAATCAATTGGATTTACCAAGGAGCATTCTTATTAAGATTGGAGTTACCCTGTCTAGCCAAAAGGAATATTCTAGCTTCTTTAGCAACTACAGTGACAATGTCCAGAAAGTATCCATGCAGGATGACTAGAGCCTGACCTATCAGAGAGGTTGCAGGAGCCAGGCCTCAGCTTTGATAAATCCTAAACTCCTAACCTCATAAAATGAAGGCTGGACCTGGGATCCTTGACAACCTCACCAGTGTGCACCCACAGGAGGAGCCCAGACTGAGAAAATCAAGCCCTAAGGATCTTCCCCTCAATACTAACATTTTTGGGCCACAGGACATGGGGTGCAAACATAAGAGCAAGGTTATGGGCAGACATCTTGTTCTTGTCTTGCTTCTTCGCTGTTTGATACAGGAGATCAAGCAGTAACTTTAGCAAGTTTCTGTTGGCTGGAGGGAGGATTAGGAAGAGCAGCTGCAGGGCCTCGATCTGCCGGTCCTTGTCTGGTATGTTGGTCTTATTTCCTTTATCATCAAACTGCATCAGATCTTGAAAACAAAACAAACCATTATTGGAAAGGAAGGAATAAACCAGCCAAAAAAAGGCAAAGCTGTTTTGATTATTATTTTCCCCTCACTCCCACCAAAGAAAGAGAAGGAATAAAAAACCAATCATAAAGCAAATTCAAAACTGAAAGGGCCTAGACTCAAATACCAACACTATGAAAAAATAAAATTAGCAGGGCATTGGTGGCGCACGCCTTTAATCCCAGCACTCGGGAGGCAGAGGCAGGTGGATTTCTGAGTTTGAGGCCAGCCTGGTCTACAGAGTGAGTTCCAGGACAGCCAGGGCTACACAGAGAAACCCTGTCTCGAAAAACTACATACATACATACATAAATAAATAAGTAAATAAATAAATAAATAAATAAATAAATAAAATAGACAATTAGTGGGCTTTGCAAGGTACTTCCTGTGTGACTATAAACGTTAGCAGGAAAAGCATGATCCCAGGCACCACAAGAAAGAAAAGGCAAACCTAAGAAAGAATGTCAATCTAATTTAACAACTAAAGACAACCCAATTTTAAAATGTGGGAAAGCTTTAAGTAGGAGGTTAGGTGTGATACACACCCATGTGCCAGGCACTGAGGAGGAGGAGAAGCAGCCTGGGTCTCCTTATTGCAAAAAAAAAAGGAAACAAACTAAACGGACATCCCTTCAAAGAAAAACACACACAGGCCAGGCACAGTGACGCACACCTATGGTCCTAGCTACTCAGGAGGCAGAGGTAGGGTTGTGAGTTTGAGCCCAGCCTAGGTAATTTAGCAAGGCCTGTCAATTTAAAGAAAAGGGAAAGAGGGAATGGAAAGGAAAGATGTCGTAAGGGTGGTCAGTAAACCTGGGCATGCTGGAATGTCAGCTACGAATCACACCGACTAGGAAAACCTGAACATCAGCACTGGCAATACAAATGCTGGCAGGGAGAACATGAAGCCTTCTACTATTGGTGAGAGCACTAAATGGCGCGACCACTTTGGGTCTTTTTTAAAATTTGTATGAGTTTTTTGCCTACATGTATGTATGTATGCTACATGTGTGTGCACTGCCCACTGAGGCCAGAAGAGAGCACTAGATCCCCTGAAACTGGAGTTATAGACAGTTGTGAACCATAAAGTAGGAGCTGGGAATTGAACCAATGTCCTCTTACCCACTGAGCCATGTCTCCAGGCACTTTGGAAAACATGTGGACCTCAAAATGTTAGTTACAGTTATGTCCCAGCAATGTCCAAAAGAATGAAAATCAAGTCCACGGGCAGCCCTGATGATGTCCACCCTGCTCTTCCCTACTCACATATGCTGTGACTAAAGAGTAAGTCAGAGGGAACCATGCGCAGGATGACTCCAAGCAGCTCCTCTCCAGCTGTGCCACAGTTCATATGTTCTCAAGAACAGGGAGTCACCAGGCAGCCTGATGGAGGACATCAGATACTGCACCAAACATGGTAGAGAGAACTGACTCCTACAAATTGTCCTCTGACCTCCGTGTGCACAGAATATATAAAATAAATTTAATTTTTAAAAATGTTTAAAAAGGGGAGCAATGAAGAGGAAGAAGATGAAACTAATCAAATCAAACTTAACTGCCAAGATCTATAAATACTCAGAGGAGGCCAGTAGGATCATGAAGCCTGAGCCAGCATCAGAGCACTTTAGAGAGTAACAAGCAACAGGATAGCACAAAGGACTTCACTAAATTGAAAATTTTATTTTCATCTCTTTCTTACTTCTTACACTCACCAGCAATTTTGAGGTGTACATGAAAATGTTTATGGGTCAGCAGGGGCTCTGGTAACTCTCCTAGAAACATCTTCAGCAGCGTGGCAACATCATTTGAGTGAAACTCTCCTGAATCCAAGTCAATGTCGGTTCCATTATTGAGTGCATCCCTCAGAAGCTGCTGTCGGACGCTGTTGCCTGGTACTCTGAACAAGCCCTCTACTCGCAAGTCTGCTCAGCATGGACAGGCCAAAAGAAACAAAAGAGAACCATGATTGATGTTCACAGAACAAACATATCTTCCCTTTAAAGACCTTTCACAGAACCCTTTTTCTAAAGGAGGTTTTGCCAATATTTCTAGGGAAGTTTGAAACCTTTTGGAGCCCCTGAGCATCTGAAGATGACTGAGGTACCACTAGACACTGAATTTAATTAACATAATCATCCCCCCACCCCACCCCCCAAAAAAAGCTTGAAAAGTAAGGTGAAAGAAAATCCCAATCTCAAGACCACTTATGGGCCGGGCAGTGGTGGTGCACGCCTTTAACCCCAGCACTTGGGAGGCAGAGGCAGGTGGATTTCTGAGTTCAAGGCCAGCCTGGTCTACAGAGTGAGTTCCAGGACAGCCAGGGCTACACAGAGAAACCCTGTCTCGAAAAACAAAACAAAACAAAAAAAGACCACTTATCCTGTGTCCTCACAGACTCTCAAGGAGCAGGCTTCATCTATGGAATTTGTGGTGCCTGACAACTGTTTTCTTCAGCCAAGTATAAATGCAGTCTCTGCATTGTTGTGTGATTTGGAGAATTCTAATATATCACCCTGCAGCTCAGAGACTCCCAAAAGCTTAGGGTCATTCCAAATAAGCTAGTTCCAACTAGTTCTTAAAAACAAAGGTAGAAAGACACAGTTTGGGTTTGATCTGGAAGAAGCTTGTCCATGTTTCCATCTTTGGATGTCCCCCCCCAATTCCGGAGTCTGAGTTCCATGCCCAAGGAACCAGGCAAGTGATAGCAAAGGAATGAATGGGACCCGCAACAGACTGGAAAACACGCCCCCATGCTCCAGCAGATTGTATCCACAGAGCAGCTGGGCTCAAGGATGCCAGTATTCTCATCACTCAAACAAGCTGAAAACCTGATTCTCCTCATCTTAAATCCATGATGGCTTGTTACAGTTTTAATACATCTTTGGCCAACAACAACAACAACAACAAAAAACAACCAAAAAAACCCCCCACAAATCCAGATGCCTCAAAAGCCATTTTCTTAAAATAATTTAGTTATTTTAATTTTATATACATTGTTGTTTTGCCTGCATGTATGTCTGTGTGAGGGTGTTGGGTCCCCTGGAATTTACAGACAGTTGTGAGCCACCATATGGGTGCTGGAAATTGAACCCAGGTCCTCAGGAAGAGCAGTCAGTACTCTAAACTGCTGAGCCATCTCTCCAGCTCCTGCCTTAAACCCTTGAGTCTGCAACCTCTGTTGTAGCTCCGCCTACCCAGCATCTCACATCCAGTAAGTCATAAAGGCCTGTGTGGTTGATATTTTCAATCTTTCAAGTCGGGCTCTTAGAACCACAACCCACAGGCCTACTCAACACTGAAATGAGAATGACATGGTAGCCACAGAGTTCTGAAGATAAAAGTATCATGCTTTCTAGAATAAATGTCATAATTCTTTAGGAACAAGGAATTGTTCCAGAACTGTCTGAGTTAAGAGGTAATTATAATTTCATAGACATTATCTAATCTATCTATATCTTTGAAAACAAGGCAAATCAGTAACTGACATGAAGTTCACAGGGAAATCTATTTTTTAAAAAATCTACCACCTGGGCTGGAGAGATGGCTCAGCCATTAAGAGCACTGACTGCTCTTCCAGAGGGCCTGAGTTCAATTCCCAGCAACCACATGGTGGCTCACAACCATCTGAAATGCCCTCTTCTGGTGTGTCTGAAGACAGCTACAGTACACTCATATAAATAAAAAATAAATCTTTAAAAAAAAAAAAAAAAAATCTACCACCTGAAATTATCAGTGGTTCTTTTTTCTGTTGTAGCTGGGTAGTTGGCACCTACTAATCCATTAGTCAACTCTCAAAGGAAAACTGGCAATTCTTCATTAAACACAGAACATTGAAGCTTTGAGTAGTCTTACTTTTGTGCAGATATTCAATCAGTTGATATATCTGGGCAATGCCTTCCTCCGTCAATGGAGATCCAAATACCACTCCTTTTTCTGGGGGAAAAGAAAATGTCATAGGGCAAGGCTATATTATATTATATTATATTATATTATATTATATTATATTACATCAAGAGTACCAGGCCATCCATGTAATGATTCTTTTTATGTGTATTCATTTATGCAGGGGCAGGGCAAGACACACATATGGTGGTCAGATGACAACTTATGGAAGGCTGCTCTTTCCTTTCACCATGTGGGTGCTGGGTCCTCAGGCTAGCCTCGGCTGCCTTTACCTGTGAGCCATCTCACCAGCACAAACACCACAATTCTAAAATCATCCAAGCATCCTATCATTGACTGTCTGCACAAGATTGGTAAACAAAAATCTAAAAAGAATTTAAAAGTAAAAACTAGGAATATATCCAAAAATGCAGTCAGAGCAACTGTCAAGTCAATTCTCTCCAAATTCCATATCGGATCATGAATTCCTGGAGGCATAAACTTTTTTTTTTTGTTTTTGCTTTTGTTTTTGTTTTTCGAGACAGGGTTTCTCTGTGTAGCCCTGGCTGTCCTGGAACTCACTCTGTAGACCAGGCTGGCCTTGAACTCAGAAATCCACCTGCCTCTGCCTCCCAGGTGCTGGGATTAAAGGCGTGCGCCACCACTGCCAGGCTAAACTTTTCTTATTTAAGCACACAGATATTTAATTACAAACAAGAACCTGAATGTGATTGTCAAGTCATGACAATTATCACTAGAGTTGGTATAGAATATATATATTTTTTTACATTTTTAAAAATTTATTTACATGTACATGTATATGGGCACATATATGTGGTGGTGCATGTGTGTGAGGATATGATCTTTTAATGTTTAAATATTTCATCCTGCCTAGTGATTTCCTTATAATTAATAAAATAAAACAGGGCCCCTTTAATATCTTATCAAAAGTAGTACTCCACTCCTCCTGGTTGACTCTGAGGCCGTTCTACTGGATCCATACCTAATACTGTTAACCTGGTCAAAAGCCATGGCTAGGGAGGCCCACAAGCCTTCAAGAGCACTAGTATTGTTCTCCTAAATTATCAAGCTGTCAAACTGTCTTCTAAATATTTATGTTACAGATGTGAGCTGCTTTCAAACACAGCCAGAAAGCCTTCTTTTTTAAAGTGGGCATCAGTTAATGTAGAAACGCATGAAGGTCCCAGTGTTTAGAATAGCTGATTGTGAGTATTCAACCCTAAGCGGTACATCAGTATCAACATTCTCCCCAGAAGATTCAAGGAACTTGGACAAAACTGTAGGAGCCAGCGACTGTGGAAGAATGCTGTGAAGTGCTTTCTTCTGGAGATGAAGTGCATGTCACACAGCCTCATGGCAGCTGTGGTTGCCTGTCAAGACCTGCGAGAGACGAGCCAGTCAACATCCCAGCATGATGGGAGGGGTCCAAAGGCCACACAGCTAGCTGTGGACTACTGCAGTTGACGGCTGCTGGGGAAGTGAGGCAATCCTTCTCTGGAGGTGTAGCTACGTGTGAACTCCTCATGCCCCCAGCCCCATGCATGCAGGCTTCACACAGCAGACTCTGTGGGTTATTAAAAAAAAAAAAAAAAAAAAAAAGCTGGGCAAGGTGGCACACACCTTGAACCTCAACACTGGAGAGCAGAGTCAGGGGGCTCTTGGTGAGTTCAAAGCCACCCTAGTCTATATAGCATGTTCCTGACCAGCCAGGACTATATAATGAGATCCTGTCTAAAAATAAACAAACAGGAAGGAAGGTAGGATGGATGGACATGAAGCTCAGATGGGAATACACAAGAGAAGTCCAGGGGAAGTTGGAAGGAAGGAGGCAGACAGGATCAAAAAACATTGTATACACAATGAAATTCTCAAAGAATAAACTATACATAATACATATGTGTATACACACACACACACACACACACACACACACCACGAGTGGTGCTACAACTTCCAGAAAAGCTTGCTTTGGAGGTAATATAAGAACCAACTTTATCCAATCAGTCTATAAAATGAAACTGTTTGCAAGCTACTGTAGTCTGTCTTTATTATTTATTGTTTATTGTTTGTTTATTTATTTTGATTTTTGAGACAATGTCTTTTGATGTAATCCTGGCTGTACTAGGGCTTGCTATGTAGACCAGGCTAGCATCAAACTCACCAAGCTCCTCTGCCTCTGCCTTCTGAGTGTTGGGACTAAAGGTGTGCACTACTACATCCAGCCCTCGTCTCGTCGTCCTCTTTCTTGGGGGTGGGGGAGATCAAGGATGTGTGTAGCTCAGTGGTAGAAAGACTACCAGTGTGGAGCAGTCACCAGTCCATCCTCAGTAGAACAAGAGTCATGCCGCAGCCCTGACTGCCGTCCCCTGCTACGTAGCCTTATTCTTTCTAGGCCATTTTAACTGAACAAAGCAGTGCATTCCTGGAGCCCCGGCTATGCTAAAGACTGAGGGCAAGACAATCCCTTGAGCCTAGGAAAACAGAGTGAGATACCAACTCATAAGGAAAGGAAAGATGGAAGGAGGGAGGGAAGGAAGGAAGGAAGGAAGGAAGGTAGGTTGCTTACCTGAAAAACAATATTGTTAGTATAATACGCACAGGCATGAAAACTGAGATGCCCTTGATAAGCCTAAACCAATCACAGCATCTCTCAGGACTGAAGGTATTTTCTATCTTCTCTTCCTTTGTTCTCTTTTCTTCACTCCCACTTCCCTTCTCTCCTCTCCTCCTCCTCCTTTTCTACCTCCCTGTCTCTCGAACAGGGTTTCACAATGCGCCCAAGCCGCCCAAGCCGCCCAAGCTGCCCTCCTACTTCAGATGATTTGCATCACCACTGAAGTTCTACTAACAAAAATGAGGTCAAAACACCAACCAAAAGTGCTTTAGGGTAATTACAATCCTCATGCAAATGTTAAGAGGACAAAGGCCAAGCTGGGAGGGAGGGTCAACAGCTAGAAGCACTCGTTACTCCTGCAGAGGACCTGACATGGCAGCTCACAGCTGCCTGAACTCCAGTCCCAAGGGATCTGATGCCCTCTTCTGGCTCCCATGGGCACCTGCATACACCTGGTACACATACAAACAAACAGGCACAAACATATAATAAATTTTAAAAAACATATTTTTTTTCAAATAGAGAGTAAAGGCCAATCAGCAGCTAAGACCCACTGCCCTTCATAGGCACAAGACCTACCCTTCCTCTTGAGAGACATTAAAGACCTGAAGAATCCTGCCGCTGGGCCAGCCCCACCAGGCAACTTAAGGTCCACTTCACCCATCAGCTGAGCCAACTCAGTTCCAGGCAAATCAATAAGTCTTGTGATATTGCTGACCACCAACTCGGTGAACACCTCTGGTTTCTCATGGCGGAGTTTCTCCACAAAAAAGTCAGGATTGAAGATAATAGGCTGACCTCGAAGAGGAGAGTCATTGCAAATGACAAAATTGCAGATGGCATCACTGGAAAAAAAAAAAAAAATCAAACAGAAGGTTCTTCAGAGGAATCACTTTTGTTTCTCACTTTCTAGCCCAGGGTTCAGCAGTTCCCGAGTTTACACACAGCAAGGGTTCCTAACAGGCACATGACTGTAATCTCAGCATTCTCCATGAGGCTGAGATGGGAAGATTAGGAGCCAAAGAGCAGCCTATACAGTGAGACCCTGACTCAAAAAGTAGTTAAGTTGCCAGGCAGTGTTGGCGCACGCCTTTAATCCCAGCACTTGGGAGGCAGAGACAGGTGGATTTCTGAGTTCGAGGCCAGCTTGGTCTACAGAGTGAGTTCCAGGACAGCCAGGGCTATACAGAGAAACCCTGTCTTGAAAAACCAAAAAAAAAAAAAAAAAAAAAAAAAAGTAGCTAAGTTGTTAAAGAGATGGCTTGGCAGTTAAGAACACTTGCTGCTCTCCCAGAAACCTGAGTTTGGTCACCAGCACCCATGTAAGGGAGCTCACCAGTAACCGCCAGTAACTACAGCTCCAGGGGATCTGAAAAAAAATTTTTTTTTACAAAACTTCTAAAAAATAATGATTATTATTACTAAATAAAGTAATAAAAATAAGAATGTAGTACTCCACCTCCCATTGCACACATATCATTGTTTGCACTCACCATTGATTATCACTAATGGCGGGTCTAATCCTTATCACATGCATATAGTCATCAGTTATATAGCAGATGAATAAATGTAACACATCACAAAGAACTACTTATTATATTTCAGTAAAGCAGGGTTAAATTCACCTGACTCACACAAATACTTTCACAATAAAACATCCACTGCACCCAGGCTATCAAGTACTGTTCTAGGAAAAGTAATGTCACTAAATATTAAACAGATCTAATCAACAGCACATCTTGCTAACCTGACATGACCTTACTTCACAGTGCTGGGCTTTTTGCATGCTAGGCAAGCACTCTTCCCAGCAATATTCCCAGCCTTGGTTGGTTGGTTGAGTTGGGTTGGGTTGGATTGGGTTGGATTGGGTTGGGTTGGGTTGGATTGGGTTAGGTTGGGTTGGGTTGTTGTTTTTTGACACAAGGTCTCTCACACTACAGTCAAAGCTGGCTTGCAATTCACTCTCTAGCCCTACTGCCTCAACCTCCCAAATACTGAGATTACGGGTATAAACTACCATACCCAGTTAATAATTTTTGTTGGTGGTACTGGCAGTTAAACCCAAGCCCAAGTACATTCTAGGCAACCACTCTTCCACTGAGCCATATCCTCAGCGTAGCTGATAATTTTTAATAACAGTATAATGAAAAGTTTATCAAAGTTAATCAGTACTTCCTTGAAAATAAATGATTGCGTAAACTTAACAGCCCCGATCTTCAGTCTGTGGCTACTATATGCCTTTTACTATAAAAATTCACAAAGAATTTAGGGCCAGCAAGATGGCTTAGCCAGTAAAAGTGCTTGCCACCAAGCCCAACCTGAGCTTGATTCCTAGGAGCCACAGGAAAGAAGAGAATCAACTCCTACAAACTGTCCTCTCACACACACACACACACACACAGAGAGAGAGAGAGAGAGAGAGAGAGAGAGAGAGAGAGAGAGAGAACGCCATCAGAATTCGAGCTCTGGATGTGTGTTCAGACGTCCCTGAGGAGTACTCAGAAGCTCAACCTCTAAGCCTTCCACAGTAGCTCACACGGATTTGCTATGTAGACCACAGCACGTCAGTTTTTATGCCAGTTATAAGCAGAAGCTTTCACCCTTTGACAAGAGCCTCTTTTTTCAGTGTCAGTTCTTAAAGGACAAAAACAAGAGTCACGATGGAGGAACTACTGTTTATAATCACTACAAGTGAGAAATGACCATAAAGAAAAAAGTCAGGAAATGCATAGCACAAGAAAAATAGCCATGAGGCTGTCTAATCATTTACTGTAATTCACATGCCTTTTAAATCTGAATAACTGGGTTCTGACCAGATTATCTCTAACATTAATGTATAGAAAGCACATCATGTCCTAGTCCTGAAGTAGAAACTTATATATATGTAAAAGCCTACAGACTTGCATTGTTTTAACATCGAGAGCATGACTGGTTAAGACTGAGATTTTTGCCACTGCTGTCCCAGTCCTAAACTGGATCAAACACACACACTTGAAAAGGAACAAGAAACACAAAGCCCTCCTTCCTACCAGCCATCACCCTAAAATATGCTTTCTCCTAAACAGCTTGAGCAGGTTCAAGGCTGCCCTAAGGAAAAAAGATGAACTAGAAGCCCTAATGTGCATGGTTCCGCATAAACCACCTCATCTACTTTCCCCTCTGTGCCCCACCCCACTCTCTGCCCGTGTTCATTCACTCATTTCCTTAAGCAAATTATTTTGTAACTTCTTCACTTTTTCGGAGTAGAGCACTTGTAAGACAGAAAGAATTTAAAGTAAGATGATAAGAGACGGAAAGTAGTTATGAGAGGTTTTCTTTTGGAGATCCCCCAAACTACAAAGCCCACTAGTCCCTTCCCAAAGAGCATACGCTTCCACAGCACAAAGCAACATCTTCGACTGTGTATAACATAAGACATTTCTAGGAGTAAAAGAAATAACATCCTATTCAATAACATTTTAAAACTAAGTTCGCTCAAGTTCAAGAAAAATTAAACTTCTTACATAAACGCCGAGAGCTTCTGATGAGGCATTGCTAAGAGCAAGAGACAGGACAAAGCCTTCTCCTGCTGTGACAAAGGACTCTCCTTTCTGGCCCCTGTGCAACCTACACAAATTCCAGGCATGTAGGAGGCACAAGGACATATTATGGGGCCTGAAAGGCAGTACTAAGCTCTGAGGACTGTTCTGCAAGGAGGAACAAAACAGAAATAAAGACCTAGACTAGCTAATTGTACTTGCGAGTGTCTGAGTGAAACTCAGCAGCAGACTCCTTCACCACTTCTACACTGCAGGCTATAGAAAATGAAACCTCACATAACGTAAGCACATAGGATAGAGAGTTTCATAATATGGAGGAAGGATGATCTCCACATCATACACAAAAAATAAACTCCAGCTTCCAGAAGCCATATTTTGTTTCGGATTTTTTTATGTATATAGGTGTGTACTTGTGTGAATAGGTGCCCACAAGGGTCAGAGGTAATCAGATCCCTGGAACTTAAGTTATAGGTGGTTGTGTGCCACCTGACACTAGGGATACTAGGAATCAAACCAGAGTCCTCTGCAAAAGCAGTAAGCACTCTTAACTGGTGAACCATTTTTCTAGTCTAGCTCAGGTTGTGAAATGAAAATTCCAGTGCCAGATGTGGGATACTTCCCACTGGTCATGGAGACCCAGAGGCTCCAAAACAATATAAACTATTGCTAATAGATCATATTGGTAGACATCACACAATTTGGTTGAAGGACTTAGAAAACTCAAACTGGAATTGAGCTAGACAATTCCTCCCTTCAGCTAGATTTCAAACTGCCTAGAAGGTGCAATACAGGCTGATGGGAACCAATATCTTACCAATGGGCCTGCCTACTATAGTACTCAGATGCCAGGCAAGATACATCAGGGGAAAATAACTGCCTTCTGATGGGATTTGAAGCCTACTCCACACTGGGAGGTCACAGGCCCTAGCAGGAACCTACTGCTGCTTTGCTAAATGAACAAGTTGTCAAACTGCCATCTGTTTGTTCCACAGACTGTGCTACTCCTGGCCTTGCGCAGTGGATCCTTGCGCAGTGGACATCAGTTGTTAAGTGGTATAGCCATAAATTGCCCATGTTCCAATAAATTAACCTTCACCATGCTCATGCTAACTACCTTAATTAAATTCAGCGGGTCACAAACAAGATGAAGAAAAGTGAGGAAGGTTTGTGGAGAACAGAAGGGGTTCAGGAGGAATGGGGTAAAAGAGGGTAATAGGGATAGAGATGATCAAATACACTATATAAATGTATGAAGTGGTCAATGAACAATATTTTTAATTCAAGACAATATGGATCCAAACATGGAACAAGAAACATTTAAAAGACTTTTCAAACCAGGTGTTTTATTTGGGGAGGAGTTATCTGTAGTGGGGGTATTCCTTAGTGTTTCTTCTGTTCTGTGTTTACCGTGCTAAGAATAGAACCCAGGGCTTCATGCATGCTAAGAGAACACTGCCACTAAACTATACCCCTGAAAAGAGTATTTAAGAAGAAATTAATCAAGGTAAAAAAGTACAAAGACCCAGTTACAGAGGCCAGCAGTAATCTGTGGAGGGGGACAAGGATGTCAAAAGTGGCCGTTGTTTTAATTTTATACGCAGATGAGAGCTCGTCGGGTAAAGGTTCCTGCTGTCAAGCCAGACAACCCGAATTCAATCCTTGGAAACTATAAAAGTGATCGATGTAGTTGTACACACTTGTAATCCAGTACTGAAGAGGCAAAGACAGGAGGATCCCTGGGACTCACTAACCAGTCTAGCCTAAGTGATAAGATAGAAAAACATAACCCACAAAGAAAATGTTGAATATTTACCTTCATTAAAATCTTTCAGCTGATGGTATGGCTCAGCAGGTAATGGTAATTGCTATGCAAGCCTAGCAACTCAAGTTACAATCCCTAGAAAGAGTGAGAGGAAGGAGAGAACTGACTCCAAAAAGTTTTCCTCTTGACCTCTACACAGGCTCTATGGCACATGTGCCCACACATGCATCGTTTACACACACACACACACACACACCAGTCCGCCTTCAGGGGTCCTGATACTAGGTTAAATTTTTTAGGTTTTTGGTTTTTGGTTTGGGGGTTGGTTTGGTTTGGTTTTGACACAGGGTTTTTCTGTGTAGCCCTGGCTGTCTGGGAACTTTCTCTGTAGAACAGGTTAGCCTCGAACTCATAGAGATCTGCTTGCCTCTGCCTCCCAAATGCTAGGATTAAAGACATGTGTTACCACCACACACCAAGGTTAAGGTTTAAATAGAAGGCAAGTGGGCAAGTGGTATGCGCAATTAAGAGTCCAAGACCAAGTGGTCTGACAAGTTGATAGAACTTTGTGAAATGTCTTTCCAGAAAACAAGTTCCCCCTCTGGCCTGTACCATGGCTCCAGCACTTTCCTTCTTTCCAATTTTTTTGAGAAAATCCTATTTTGTCTCAGTAGTCTGGCAACTAAAGGGAGAAGAGAGGAATAGTTTTGTCTTAGTCAGTGTTCTATTACTATGAAGAGTCACCATGACCAAGGCAACTCTTATTAAAGAAAGCAATTGGGGTTTGCTTACTGTTTTGCGAGTTAGTTCATTATCTTCATGACAAGCAGCAGACAAGCATAGACTAGCTTGTTTTACATAAACAAGAGTTTTACATCCTGACCCACAGGTAGCAGGCATTAAAAGAGACACTGGGCCTGGCATGGGTGGCTTTGGAAACCTCAAAGCCCACTCCAGTGTCAACACCTCCTCCAATAAGGCTGCACCTACTTGAACAAGGCCACACTCCTAATCCTTCCCTAACCAGTCTACCAGCTAGGGATGAGATATTCAAATATATGAGCCTTTGGGGACTATTCTCACTCAAGCCACCATAATCTTCATTCCTGTCAAGACATGGCACTCAAACCTAGGGCCCACACATGCTAGAGAAGCATTCTACTAACCAACATGCACACTCCTCAGGTTTATGGTACACGTACACATGTGTGTACAGGTGTGCCCACCATGCATGCACACGTGGAGGCCAGAGTTGACTTCTGGTATCTTCCCCTATTGCTCTGTCTCCACTTTATTTCTTCAAACAAAGGTCTCCAAGAACCTGGAGCTGCCCAGTGAGTTAAGGATCTACTTATCTCTCCGAGTGTTGGGATTGTAGACCATGCCTATAATCCCAATACTTGGGAGGAGGCATCTTGAAGACCAGAAGCTGGAGCTCATCCTTGAGACAAGTTCCCAGGCGCTAGTACAGCTGTTATAAATCACTGAGCCATGAAAAGTGAGGAGGTTTGAAGTTAACAAGGCAAAATGCTAAGATCCGCTGGGACTGAGGGATAGAATACGTATTACTCGACACACTTCTGTGTAGAAACAACATTTCATGACAAAGTGTTGGGGTTTCTTGTGAGTGTAGGGGTATTTTGTTGTTGTTTTTGATTTTTAAGTAGTAAAGTAATTGGCCCTAAATCTTGTTTCAACTAACATGAACATCATAATGGAGTTGGGAACCAGCTCCAAGGTCTAGCAAGTGCTTGGTATCTGTGAGGCCTGGCTTAATGCCCAATGCAAAACAGCAAAACAAACAAACAAAAAGCAGAAAATGACCAAACTATATAATTTCCTTATTTTCATTGTGCGGAGCAGCAGTGATGGCGCATACCTTTAATCTCAGCACTTGGGGGGCAGGGGCAGATAGATCTCTTGAGTTTAAGTCCAGCCTGGTCTAAAGAGAGAGTTCTGAGACAGCCAGGGCTACTCTGTCTCAAAAAACCAAAACAACAACAACAACAAAAAATAAAAAATAAAAGCTATAAAAGGTTGGACAAGGAGAGGGGTGGGAAGATAGCTGAGTTGCTTGCCTCACTAGTATGAATTCAATACCCAGCCATGTGTAAAGCATGGTGGTGTGGCCATGGCTTACAATCCCAGAGCTAGGATGGGAGACAAAGATTCTAGAAGCTCAGGGCCAGCCAGCCTAGTTAAATGGGCAACTCTCAGGACTTAGTGAGAGATCCTGTCTCGAAAACCAGAGCAGCTAGCTAGTATTCCTGAGGAACAACTACCCAAGGTTGATCTCTGCCCCCTCTACAGACGTACACACGAGCATGCGCACACATACCTACCTACACACACACACACACACACACACACACACACACTTTAGGGCTAGGAATTGGCACGTGGTAGAGTGCTTGCCTGGTACACTCAAGAGCCCTTGGTCTAGGTCTAATCTGTGTACCAAAAAAAAAAAGGACAGGTATGTCAGAAGCAGGAAATAGGAAAATGAGTAATTGGGTGTGTAGGTAAACAGATAAGCAGCTATCTCCAAGAATGGCAGGGCCCAGAGTCATTTTACAACCAGGTTTCACCCTACAGTGATTGCTCTTACCACTAGATGGTACTCTGCATGTAAAGTGATATGCATGCAGAATGGCCTGGAAACAGGATCCACCTCTGAAAAAATCAATTAAAGAAAAATGAAATGCAGGTGCTTCTGAGGGCATTAAAGCCATGAACCCCACAGCTCCCGGGAGCAACCCCAGCATCCTGCAGATGGATCTTCTGGCTGACTCTATCCAAACTAGAAACCCACAAAACTAAATGTTTCCTCCCCGGTGAGTTGCTTAGCTTGATTTGTTCTCCAAGAACCACAGCCTTGGCAGCTTTTCTCAAAACATGAGCTATATTTAAGGCTGTCTAAACCTGACTTACTGCCCTGTGAGAAGTGTCCACTCTCATCCCTAAGAGGCTCTGAAACGTGGTGTGAATTTGAAGTATGGCCCTTTATTGGGGGGCCTATTAGAAAAGGAATAAAGTACCAAATAAAACTAATATATCCCCTCTTCCTGCATTCTCCAAAGCAAGTTTTAAGTTGGATCATGAAAGCTGTACGTAGAAAAGACAAAACAGGCCATGTGCCCAGCTTACAGGCTCAACAGCTACAGCAAACAGTCCCGTGCAGTAATCGCACCACATGGTTTTACAGCACAGTACCCATCTCCTTAGATAATCTCGTAAACATTTAAACCTTAAAGTCTGCCTTTAAGAGGCACTGTCCTGCCAAGGTTCTGTAATGGTGGGATCTTATCTCTTACACGCCAACCATCTCCAAAATGTATTCAGGCCCTATATTTGAGCTCAACTTTAACTGAAGCCACAAGACAACTTGACATGACCTGACAAACCAGGGGTGAAGGAAACCTTGGCTAAGCTTACCTCCTTTCCCAGACTCTGGAATCTAATGGAAGATTGTGTTCTCCAGAATGATAATGTAATGTTCTCAATCAAGACACTGAGTTACATTCCCAGAGTGTCCATGACGCCACTTTATTGGCTTATTGGTAATGTTTATCCTTTTAAGTGTCAAAAGAATTGGCATTGCTCTTGTGGTTGGCTCCTCCCATAATTTCCTTCCTCCACTAGATGTACAATAAGAAGGAAGCTAATTGCAGTAGGATAGTACACCACTGGGCTTGTGAAATGGCTCAGTGGGTAAAGCGCTTCCTGCCAAGCCTGAGACCTGTGACCCCTAGGGCCTATGATAAACAGAGAACCAACTCTTGAAAGCTATCCGCTGACCTCCAAAATGTGCCATGACACAACACACAGTAATGGAAGTAGGGGATGTTGTTGTTCTTTTAAACATGGGGGAAGGCCAGGCAGTGGAGGCATGCACCTTTAATCCCAGCACTTGGGATGCAGAGGTCAGTGGATCTCTGCGAGTTCAAGGCCAGCCTGGTCTACAGAGTGAGTTTCAGAATAGCCAGGGCTATACAGAGAAACACTGTCAAAAACTTAAAAAAAAAAAAACAGTAATGGCAGGGGCTGGCAGGACAGTTCAATGAGTAAGAGTTCTTGCTGAGCTTCCAGAGGACCAGGAATGGTTCTCAGCACCCACATCAAGCAGCTTAAACCCACCTGTAACTCCAGCTCCAGGAGACCCAACACTGTCTTCTGGCCTATATGGGCAGCTGCACATATGACATACACACATACATAAAAGTAATTTTTTAAAGTAACATCAAAATTCCCTATTTGGGAATGTTCTATAGAATATCTTACTAACAGGATTTCTCTCACTCCTCAGATATGTAGAATGAAGTCTCAGAAGAATATTTTCTATAGACTTAAAATGGCAAGAATCCCAGGCAATTAGTACTGGAAGCAATTCTACACTACATCTGTGTGTTCCGAGTCCAAAATGATGAATACTGTCCAAGAATAAGCCAATGCTTTTGCTCTAGAGGATCTTATTAAAAATCCACTAGTTTGGGGGATTTTTGTTTGTTTTTGTTTTGTTTTGTCTCAAGACAGGTTTTCTCTGTGTAGCCCTGGCTGTCCTGGATCTCACTCTGTAGACCAGGCTGGCCTCGAACTCAGAAATCCACCTGCCTCTTCCTCCCAAGAGCTTGGATTAAAGGAGTGTGCCACCACCACGCAGCCTCTCTGTTTTGTTTTTTGATGTCTTGTTTTTTTTGAGACAGGTCTCACTACTGTAGCCCAAGTTGATCTTAAACTCACCATCCTCCAGCCTCAATAACCTGAGTGCTGAAATTTACAGGTATGTGCTCATATCTGATCTTCAGTTCTTTAAACTTTTATTATTGTTAGCATATAATCATTATACAGAAAAAAATATATAACATCTATTCATTGTCTAAGATGATGGATTTTGGTTTTGGTTATGGTTTTTGAGACAGAGTCTCATGTAGCCCAGGCTAGCTTCAAGCACTCTACATAAGATGTGGCTGACCTTTGAACTCCTGATTCTCCTGCTTCTACCTCACCAGTGCTATGCTTTCAGGTGTTCACCACCACATGTAGTGCCTCCCAGGCACCACAAAAGACAAAGGTAGGGGGCAATAGACACAGGAGAAGCACAGGGCACAGGGTAGAAGGACACAGATAGGCTTGGCTTCATTATTGGTGATATCACAGATCTTGGGAAGGAGCTCTTTACCCTGTGCTCTATAATGGCTTGTATCTATCAGTTTTCTCACACGTGAAAACTACCAAACAGGTTATTTGGTATTACCTATTCTCTACCAAACAGGTTAAAAAGAGAAGACAGAAAGGACAAGGAAAATAGAGAGCCCAGAAACATGCTCACAGAGAGCCTGAGACTTTGATACACAGTAGCAACTAAGTCACAAATATTAATGAACTACCAGGTTCCATAAAAAGGAAAAATATATAACAATTTTCTTTTAATGCCCCTACTAATCAAACAGCAAACTATACTCCAAAAATGAGGTTTTAATTCCAGCCTCTTCTAAATTAAATGGAATCAGCAAAATCCCATTTTAGGGCCTCAGTTAATAAAAGAACATTCAACCCCCTATATCAACTTGTCTCTTTTCTAAATCTCCAAATCCCAGAACACACAGGTTTAATTTTATACATAGATATTTTTAAAGTTTCTAAAATAATAGCACTTTACAAATTCAAATGTTTGTATTGGTATTTACTACGCAGACCATTAAGTCATCAGTATTTGAAAAAGAAACACAGATTAAAGGAAGCTTCAGATCCATATCTGTTCTTAATGAGTTTGCTCAGTAAGCATGGAGCTCAACTTCTCCAGATCACAACAGTGAAGACAATCCAATGCAGGGCAGATGCCCAACTCGAGACAGGACTACCAAGGCGCAATGTAAAGAATCCTAAGCAATCCTCAACATCTCAGTGGTCTAACAGATAGTAATCATCCCTCCTTGTCTCTCTCCTTTCCCTAGGCTTTTCTTCTTAGAGCAAGCCCTTTCAGTCCCCAAAGATATTAATTATACATATTACTGCCCAGTACTGAATCTACAGCCATTTCTATGGCCACTGCTGCAAGACATTGATCTCACAGAAGCTTTTCTCATAGAGTGAATGTCTCCTCAGGACATGCTTGGGATGCCAAAATCAGAGTTATGCAGCATATCTGTAAATGCTAGGCTACACACCTTAGCAGTGAGATGCCTCAGTGAGTAAAGGTACTCACTGTCAAGCCTCACAACCTAAGTGTGATCCTCAAATCCACTTGGTGGAAGAAGAGAACTGTCACCTTATGCCCTCCTGTGCATGCACTATGGTACCTAAATGTGCACAAGCACTCAAAAGCACGATAAATAATAGATTTTAAAATTGTTAGTCCCATTAATTAAATGGGGCTGGAGATGCAGCTCAGTCAATAGAAGGCTTGCCTAGCATACATGAAGTCCAGCACCACATAAAACAGGGCTTGGTGGCATATGCCTGTAATTCAGCACTTGGGAGGTAAAGGAAGGAGGTTCAGAAGCTCAAGATTGGGGTCCCCTGGATTACATGAGACTCTGTTTCAAAAAAAAAGTAAATAAATAAACCTCACAAGAACACCAAACTAATCTCCTGCAATATGCAATTAGCAAGTAAACGGGAAGCTGAAACAAGATTGGGAGTTCCAATCCAGCCTAGCTATTTAGCAAGAGCCTGTCTCAATAACAGCAGTAGAAAGTTTCAGCTTCAGCTAAAACTGTGTCGATCATTCAGTTAAGTTTCAGACTTTACATTCAGTTGGCAGTAGCCTCAAGGAAGAATTCGAAGTCTCTCTTGCTGTAGAACAGTGTTCCATCTGTCCTCGCTTTCATTACAATTCAGGAGTTTCGAGTTGGATGAGGGATAATCTAATGACATTTACCAACCCACGGGCACAGTTCCCAGGAGAAAAAAGTCAACCATTTATGAGTAGGTCAAAGAGTGGAAAACTCCTCCATACAAAACAAGTCCATTAGGGTTCAGGAAGAATCGAGCTCACAAACTCTGTTTCCCAAAATTCTTGGTTCTTCTGTTGTGTATTAACTCCATACCAAAGCATACTCCCTGACAACGTAAGCAATCTCATTCTATTGGAGTGTATCAGTCTCCAATATTTGTAATCAGTTAAGACGGGCTCGGCTTTAGGACAGGGACAGTACCCGTTCAAGAAAGAAGAAATGAGGTCACAATTTCAAGGAAACATAAAATCTATCATATTTTGAACAGTATTTGCGAGGATGGGTGCTATGTGCTTTAAATAGGTTGTGTCATTCCATCCATGTTCTGAAATAAGTAAGGTTAAGTTCATTTACAGACGAAAGCTGAAGCTGAGAGAGGTCAGCCAGCTTGGGGACAAAAATCCCTTTTAACCATCACTCAAGTCGCGGCTCTGACTAAAGCGCAGAGGCTGTCACGAAGGACATTTAAAGCTCCCAGGACGTTGTGGGATTCTCTAAAACGCTCTGGGCTTCTGTTTCCATTCAAAACGCTCGGCGCCAGGGCAGACACCGCGGCCGCGGCCCGGGGATCAGCAGCCAGAGCGCCTGGAGTGCTCCACGCACTGCCGCCGGACTCAAGGAAAGCAGGGCATCAGGAAGCACAGACCACAGCGACGCGCCTCAGCCCCCGCAGCACACCACGGGAGCAAGGAACAAAGCCCAGCCCTGTGGACCACGGTGACTCAAGGGCAGGGCGGCGACATCGCTAGCCCACAGTCCCGTCTCCTAGGCAGCAGGACGGAAAACTTGGCTCACCTCCGGCCGGAGTCGCAGACCGGCGCCTCCCCTCCACTCAGCGCTTCAGCCGCCATCTTCCGCGGCAGCTTGCTCTGCGGCCCCGCCTCAGGCTCCGCCCCTTAGCCTTTAGATTGGCTAGGATGTTTTTCTAAGCCCTGTACGATTGGATGAACCTATGGCCCCGCCTAAATAAGAAGAGTTCCATGCTACTATTGGTCTATTCAAATATCTAACTGTCATTGGTAGCACAGAACCAAAGAAAGGGTGGGCGAGACACGGTCCCGAAGCCTGCCGGGAGATGTAGTTTCTCTTTTTGATTAACCCGTGTAATTCCGCAGATCAAGTCAGAAATTCCAGTCTATGCTCTCCTCCCCGCTGGGTAAATCTCTGAGTTACAGAACTGTCGATTTTGAAAGTGACTTTAGGAGTCACTTGAAGAGGAAAGGCTCGTGAGGCCCCGCCCATCCCCAAGATTGATAGGCAGTTAACGGTTGCTAGGGAAAAGGGCTCATCACCCCTGGCCCATTTAAAACCCCATTCACCGCACTCGCAGGATCCATAGGCTTAGTAAAAAAGGAAGAAAAGGCATCTTCTTCAATAGTATATAGTCAGTGGTAAATTACATACATTCCTGTAAGCAACCCTAAGTAAACTCATACACACACACACACACACACACACACATATATCATCATCATCATCATCATCATCATCATATAAATAGTCGGGGAGGGGGCGGTGAGCTTCAGAACACAGATTTGAAAAAAAAAAAAAAAAGTCAGTATAAAGGCACCAAAAGCACTGGCTAGAATGGAGAGACAAATTCTGGACCAGCCAGCCTAGCCTCCTTTAGTGACTTCAGGCCAATGAGAAAATGTGATTAAAAGACATTTTATGCATATATGAAGTTCACAATTAATAAAAATATTGTTTAACACCGGACAGTGGTGGCTCACGCCTTTAATCCCAGCACTTGGGAGGTAGAGACAGGCTGATTTCTGAGTTCGAGGCCAGCCTGGTCCACAGAGTGAGTTCCAAGACAGCCAGGGCTATACAGAGAAACCCTGTCTCGAAAAACAAAAAAAAATGGAAGATAAGGGCCAAGATTCAAGGTTGTTCTCTGACCTCTGTAAGTTTGATAAATGTGTCCAAGTATAATCTGTTTACCTAACAAATCATCTCTATTGAGAATATACATGAAAGAAAATTAAAGTCATGTATCAGTGACACCATCTTCTCAGTGTGCTGGGACTCAAACACGGGACTTGAATATACTAAATAAGCGTTCTACCTCTGAGCTACACAGTTAACCTTTTGATGAACTTGTCCACTGACCCTCAGCTGAAACTCTAGAGTGTATGAATCCCTATTTATACACAATTGCCTGTACCATGTGCATGTTTGGTTCCCTAGGAGGTCAGAGGAGGACCACAGCTCCCCTGTTACTGAAGTTAGGGACGGTTGTAAGCCACAATGAGGGTTCAAGGAATCAAACTGGGATCTCTTCAAGAGCAATAAATGCTTTAAACTTCTGAGCCAACTCTCCAGCCCACCATTTCTGATTCACCTGCTTGATGAACATTTTTGGTGCACCAACATGACCCTGAGGAAAATGCTTAGGCTCTCATCAGGTAGTGGCGCACACCGTTAATCCCAGCACCCGGGAGGCAGAGAAAGGTGGATCTCTGAGTTCAAGGCCAGCCTAGTGTACTGAGCAAGTTCTAGGACAGTCAGGGCTACACAGAAACACTGTCTCAGAAAAACAAACAAACGACATAGGCTCTGGAATCAGTAAACTCAGGTTCATGCCCCAGCTCCATCATTTCCAGCTCTGTGGCCCTGGAGTAGTTAGTTGGGTTTCAGATCCCATCTTCTCTTCTGTAAAATAAAAATAATAGAGATTCTCACAGGGCTGTTTCCAAGATTAAACACGATGATCCTGAAAAGTTGCCTAGCGACACTGTGTCTTGACATGGTGAGACTAGATTAGTGTTTGAAATGACACAAGGAATGTTGAGAATGCTAGCCTGCCATCCAAGAGAGCACATCTCTTATCCTACAGGGAGGACCATGCATTACACCACAACTACAACTAAACCTGTTATTCTGGAGAGGGGGAGTTTCTCCTCAAACCAACTGTTCCACTCCCATGATTTCTGCTTCAAAGTAAATACCACCGCTGAATGCTTTTGATCATCTGAACTGAACAAAAGGCCATTAATGTCCCTGGCCCTTAGTGAGTTTACAATATGGAAAGACAGAGTGAACATTTAAAAGTCACACACATTGGGGGGAGAAATGGCTCAGGAAATAAAGTGCAAACATGAGGGCTTCATAACCCATGTCAAAGAATGCCACACGAAGAAGCAGACTGCCTGTCATCTCAGCACCAGGGAGAGAGACTGAAGGATTCCTGGGGTTTGCTGGCCAGCCAGTCAAGCCTAATTAGTGAACTCTGAGCCAATGGGAGATCCTCTTTCATAAAACAAAATGGATGACTCATAGAAGGACACCTGAAGCTGTCCTTTGGCCTACACACACACACACACACACACACACACACACACGTACTCACTCTCACACACATGCACATGTGCATTCACATACACACTTGGAAATACCCACACACACATGCATCCACACTTACACACATGCACTCGCACAGAGATACACACATACATGCACACATGCATACATGCACACACTCGTGCACTTACACATACATGTGTTCATACACACATCCACATGTACTCATTCACACATGTGCATTCACACACACACTTTCATACACTCACGCATGCTGTCATACTTAAACATATGTACACACTCACACATGCACACCCACACAGACAACACACATACATGTGCGCACACACACTTGCTCACACACACATGCCCTCACACACACACACACTCACACACGACACTCACAGAACACCACACACAACAGCGTTTGCTCAGAACTGTTCATCACTAAATATCAAAGCAGATTCCTAGAAGTACAAAAATGTGGAGAGCAGAAGCCCAGCCTGTTGGGGAGGGGCCTGCAGGGGCCTGGCCTGGCCTGGAGTCTGCCTGAATGTCTTTGCAGGTCCATCTGTCTCCCCTTCAGACTATTCTGCTGGCAAAAGTGGTGTTCTGGGTCTCTTCCTGTTTCTAGCCTCAGATGGAGGGGAGAACTGAAGGAAGGAGAAGAATTGAGCTAACAAGGAACTGCCTGTGATTCCGCCTCTGTTTTCACCTTCAAAAGGCGACCTACAGCCCCAACAAGTCTTCCTATCTTTAAATCTTCTACTGGGTGGTTTTTGTTTTGTTTTGAAACAGTCTCCTGTATACCTCAGGCTAGCTTGAACTCCCAACCCTCCTGCCTCAGTGAGTTAAGTGTTGGGATTACAACCCTGTCTCAAAAACAAAAAGCAATGAAATGTTGTTTTACATTTAGAAAGCCTTGAGGTTATCTCGTCTGTGTGCCTTACAGACCAGACATGACGAGTCAGAAGGGAAAAGAGGCAATCCTTTACAACTAAAAATGGCCAAAACCAGGGCAGGAGCAGCAGGATGTCCTGTCTGGGGACACTTTCTTACCACAGCTGGGAAGAGCCAGGTCCTAGGCAAAAGACAGCAGAAATGACGTCTAGAAGGACTCCGCGCCTCCCAGAACTGAGCTCAGGCTTGAGACTAGGAGCCGAGTGAGTCCTGCCCCTTGCTCCAGAAAGCTCACACACTGACCCCAAGCTGGGGCATCATGCCACTAGGGCTGCCACAGCAGAGGTACAAGCTAAGTTCTAAAACCCAGAGCTCTGCCAAGCAGCCAGGCCTGGCACAGCAGCCAGGTCTGAGGGAGCATGGGGTGATGGGCACTGTCCTAGATTGCTTTCTATTGCTATGATAAAGATAATCACCAAAAGCATCTTGGGGATGAAAGACTTTATTCGGCTTACATGTTCAAGGTCACAGTCCGTTGAGAGAATCCAACGCAAGAACTGAAGCAGAAACCACAGAGCCACCCTGCTTACTGCCTTGCCCCTCGGGTTCAAGTTTAGCTACCTTTCTTTTCTCTCCCAGAACACCTGCCCAGGGTGGTACCACCCACAATGGCTGGGCCCTCCCCCATCAATCATTAATCAAGAAAATGCCCCAGATACTTGGTATGGCGGAGATATTTCCTCAGCTAAGGTTCTAACAAAAAAAAAAAAAACTAACAACAACAACAAAAATAAAAAACTAATAACACAGCACCTTTCAGTGACTGCAAAAGCCTACAAACAGACTAGACCCTTTGAATTGGATCTCTACATTCTCCCATCAAAAGCAGTCAGGAGGCCCCGTGTGGTGTTGGTGATTTTCACTGTAGCAACACACACTCCAGGTTCAGGGACGGACTTGGCTGTGGTGAAGTCACTGGAGGTGTGCCTTTGAAAGGTACATCTGGCCCCTGGACCTTTCTCCCCCCCCCAACCTCTTCCCTCCCTCCCTGTTTCCTATCTACCACCTTGCTCTACCATCTACCCTCTGCCTCAACTGCCTGCTCCACCCCAGGCCCAGAAGCAACAGGGTTTAATGATCGTGAACTTTGATCTTTGGGACTATGAGCCAAAATCCAGCCTTCTCCCTTTAAGTCCATTTGCTCAGAGTCTTATCAGGCAATGAACAGTGACACATGGTAGAGTGTCTTAGTTACTACTGTTCTGTTGCTGTTTAGAGACACCATGATCAAGACAACTTATAAAAGGAAGCATTTGATTTGGAGGGTTTGCTTACAGTTAAAGGGGGTTAGAATTTACAACCATCATAGCAGGGAACACGACAGCAGGCAGACAGGTAGGGCCACTCTTGAAGCAATAGCTGCTGAGAACACATATCTGATCCATAAATTGCAGGTAGAGAGAGAGAGACAGACAGACAGACAGACAGACAGACTAGGGAGACTAGGCCTGTTGAGGGCTTTTGAAATCTCAAACTCAAAGCCCATCCCTGGTAATGTACCTCCTCCAACAAGGCCACACCTCCTAATCCTTCCCAAACAGTTTCCACCAACTGGGAGCCAAATAGTCAAACATATGAGCCAATGGAGGCCATTCTCACTCAAACTTTGTGTAGCACATGGGAGGCTCTGGGTTTGATCCCCCAACATCACAAAAAGAAAGAGAAAGGAAGAGAGAGATGGGGAGGTGGCTCAATGGGTAAGAGTGCTTACCAGAAAAGAAAGAGGATCTGAACTTAAACTCCAGCATGGCCACATCCCCAGTGTTAAGAGACAAAGAAAGGCAGATTCTGGGAGCTCAGTGACTAGCCAGCTTAGCTGTAATGGTGACCATCAGGGTCAATGAGAAACCCTGTTTCAAAAAACAAGGTGAGAGGCAGGAGAGATGGCTCAGTAGTAAGAGCACTCCCTGTTTTTCTGAAGGTCCGAAGTTCAATTCCCAGAACCCACACTGTTATGATGATCTGGGCAAGGGAAGAAGAGAGTGAAAAGAGGAGAGACGGGCCTTTTAAAGGGGGATAAAGCGCATGCGCAGGGGGAAGCTGTGTGACTCCTGTCAACAGTAGGAATGTGTGGAACCTTGGCAGTTGGTGATGTCTTATCCTGCTGACGCTGTGTCCGTGGGGCAGGGGGTGAAGATGCCTGATTGCTAACACACATAGCAGCTCACAACTGTCCGATGCTGTCTTCTGGTATACAGATGTTCGTGCAGATAAAGTGCCCATCTACATAAAATACATAAATAAATATATCTTTAAAGAAACATACCTGACTTATTTATTGTTCTGGCCTTTGCATGCAAGCACATACACACACACACACACACACCATGCACACACACACACAGACACACACAGACACATACAGACATACATACACAGACAGACATACACACACACACCATGCACACACAGAGACATACACACACACCACACACACACACTTTTTCAAAGGAAGAGAGGGGAAGGGGAAAGCAGAGGACTAACACACCTTCCTACTTCACCCCCATGCACTGGGAGATTGCCCTTCAGTGCCCCAGACTCACATATCCCCATTCATGGAATTTATCTTCTTTCAAAGTGGTAACAAGAGAGAGCGGCCTTACTCATTCATTTATACTTCAGGGTAAATTAAGTCCAAAATCCCTCCTCCAGAACATGTGAATTCAAAGGAGCATCCCAATTATGAAGTGAAAACCTGTCCCAGTCCCAGAATTCCACAGTCTTTCACACTAGGAAAGCACGGACACTCTCTAGAGACTCCCTCCTTACGTGCCAGGTTTCGTTTTACAGTTGCTGCCCTTCTAGATCTGTTTATACGATTGTCTAACTGATGACAGCATCTCCCTAGGTTAAAGGCCAAGTTGTGTTCAGCTTACTCAGCCATTTGTTTGATTGAACAAGTGAATTAAATCAAAGGACTTAAGGGTTAGCTCAAAGTGAAAGCTAAGAGTTCATGAGATTCTGTGTTGAATCTCCAGCAATGAAAGAAAAAAAAAATAGCAAAACGAAACAATGTTTTTACTTATGAGAAAAGCACATCCCATTCCCCCATACTAGACCTGGTTCTGTTTGCACCCAGCATCTTTTTAGGGGTCTCTGCTCCTATAACCTCAATCCACGCGTTCTGGATGAGATTGAAGCCATTGACTCAAGCTGAACCAATCACAAGGCTACCCCTGAATTGAAGGATCCTACAAGCTAGTCAAGCCCAAGTCACCAGGCAAACAAAGTGAACCCAGAGAAGTTGAGTGGAGGGGAAGGCGGCAAAGGGGGGAGGGGTGCAGACGTCTGGGAAATGATTGGTTGTTGACAAGAGCAGAGCCAGCTTCATGAAGAATTTGAAGTTGGAATGGGTAGTATTTCATTCTCTGGAGACTGGGCGAAGGCATTTTCAACACAAGGACCATGCCCAGGGGCCATGCACAGGGGGACAGGAACATGTGAACCGCCTTGGAAGCTGGCATGGGACCAGGCTGGCCGGAGCAAAGGGATTCTGTGGGGGTAGAAGATAAGATAAAACTATGGGATGCCTTGGGAAGGGGCTAAGGGAGCTCAGGCAGCAGACTGAACCTGCCCTGCATGGGAGCCGTAGGTAACCTGAGCAGGCCTGGGCAGCTTGAACCCATCTGTCAAGAGTGGATTAAAGGAAAGAGTCTGGACTTGGACACAAATGGCACAAGGCTGGCCTAGGAAATGCAAAGGGCATAGGCAATGGGACAGAAATAGGGCAGGACTGCTGGCCAGGGCACTGGAGGAAACTGCTATCAGGCCCTAGGGAATAAGAATGAGGCAGCGGGCTCTGCCCAGGGTGTAAGACTCTGGGCTGGATCTCCACGGAAGAAAGAGAGGGGGAGGGGGAGGGGGAGGGGGAGGGGGAGAGAAGATCGAGAGAGCTTTAGAGTTTGGGGGCATCTTCCAAGCCCAGGTCACAGCATCCGGGTTCTGGGCAGCAGTTTGAGAAGGCCCGGCTTTGGTCCTGGTTCAAACTGAGTTTAAGCTGAGCATGATGGCACACACCTGTAATCCCTGCACTCAGGAAGTGGAAGCAGACAGATCAGGAGTTCAAGGTCACCTTCAAGCACACAGTTCAAGGCCCACCTGAATGACGTGAGACTGTTAAAAAATAGATAATAGATAAACAGGGGCTGAAGAGTTCAATTCCCAGCAACTACATGGTGGCTCACAACCATTTATAATGGAATTTGATTGCCTCTTCTGGTGTGCATGAAGACAGAGTACTCATATACATAAAATACATAAATAAATAAAGTCTTTAAAAAAACAACAACAAAATAAATGTACTAAAATAAGCAGTGTTTGGTAGTGACCATTCTTGTCTGTTTCCTACTCTGGCACTCTGCAGATGATTCCAAACTACCTTTCGGAGTTCCTGATAATGGTGTTGGTGTGGGGGTTTTTTTTTGTTTTGTTTTGTTTTTTGTGTTTGTTTGTTTGTTTGTTTTTCAAGACAGGGTTTCTCTGTGTAGCCCTGGCTGTCCTGGAACTCACTCTGTTGTAGACCAGGCTGGCCTCGAACTCAGAAATCCGCCTGCCTCTGCCTCCCAAGTGCTGGGATTAAAGGTGTGCGCCACCACTGTTCAGTGAGTTCCTGATAATGGTATATATTACCTTTTTAAAGGTGTTAGTTGGTTTGAAGCAAGATAGGTTGCTTCTTTCTCGCCTAAAAGAGACTCATCAGTCAGTGTGCACATTATTTGTGGCTTTGAGATTCCGTTCCGTTCATTCATCTCAGAGCTGCAGAGTTCAACATGACCACCAGAGCTTGTTATATCCACATTCCAGCTAACAAAATGAAAGAAGCAAGCCAGGCGTGGCCATGCGCCCTGTAATTCCACTTACTCAGACAGAAGATGCAAAGCTCAACCGGTAAAAAGAAAATTGAACAAGCAGAAAGGTAAAAGAGAAAGAGAAAGGTTTACCTTCCTCGGAGGGAGATGCCTCTAAGGGACAACAGGGTACTTTTACTTATGTCTCATTGTCCAGAATTTAATCACATGGCTACACCTGTTTGCAAAAGGAACTGATACATAAAACCTTTTCCCTTTTAAGGTTTTTTTTTGTTTTAAAAGTTTTATTTTATGTATATGAATACTGTGTATATATGCAGCACTTGTGTGTGTGGTACCTACACAGGCCAGCAATGGTTCTTGGACACCTAGAACTGAAGTTACAAACAGTTGTGAGTTACCATGTGGACACTAAGGAACCAGGGTCCCCTGAAAAACCAGCCAGTGCTCTTAACCATGTAGCCCTCTGTCCAGCGCTGATATATGCAGTCTTGTAGCTCAGATACGACCACAATTCAGAGCTTACTAAAGGCAGAAATGATTGTTGAAGATGGACAGTGGTCCCTACTCTGGCTGCTACCTGCCTAACATGGAGCAGCAGAATACAAATAAATAAACACACAAAAAAATAAGTAAATGGGTGAACAAAGCTCATAAAATATCTTTGAAAGAGACAGGTTACAAATACTTCAGTTGGCCTTTTGAGTCGTGTTGCTAGTTTCAATATTATCTATTTACATTATTGAAACTGGAATTTCAAAGTAGATACTGAACTATGCTAACAGTGTGTTCCCAGTCAGCCGGGGCATCCAGACCAAGCACTGACCCTTCTGCACACCCTGGACAACTTCAACAGTGACAGCCCAATCATGCTTCACATCACAGCCTTGGCCTCATGGCTGTTCCTTTAGTAACATACAAATCCCATGCTCTTCATCCTGTTTGTCATCCTTGTCATCTCTGAGACAGGATCCTCCTGGGACCATTCTTGCCTGTAATTGGCATGCCAACGGAGATTTGCCGCTGCCTTGTCTTCCCATCTCTTCGTCCTGATCCCTGTTCTGAGGAGGGAGATCTGATAGGCCTGGTATGATCTAATATCCACTACCAAGCTGGTGGAACCCTGGTCCAAGTTGCAGATTTGAAAATAAACCAGTGTCTTGGGGTCTTCTTTCTATAAGCATGCCAGTCAGAGTGTGAGGGCCCATATTCACCAGTTTGAAGGTCAGGTGTATGAAGTCCCAGTTTTTAGATATTTGGAGAGATACTGCTCAATCCAATCCATGTGAATTTCCCACCCTGGACAGCACCCCTCTGGACCTCCCTAAGTACTTCTCCGTCTATCACACCACTGTGGCTTGTCAACCCAAAGCCATGTGGCTGTGTTAATCTCTGGGCTCTAGATCCAGGGGCTCAGACACACTCTTTGCCCAGTGGCTGCTCTTCTTCCCACCCCCATCAGCAGCTTCAAGAAGTCGGGACTACTGTAAAGGTGTCCAAAACCTCCTTCAGACCTCTCAGTTTGAATCCCCTGATCTCATAAATTCTCATCTTTGTACAAATCTCTGTTCCTCAGTGCTGGTGGCTCTTCCCAGGTGTCTCTGTAGGCCACCAAGGGACCATCAAAGACTAACCTTTGTCTGTCTTGCTGCTTCACAGGAAATCCAGGGGCCCTGCTGGCTTTTGTAACAGTCTCACCTCACCTTCTGGTGTGATCACTCACAGCAGGGAAGAATTTGGTCAATGCACAGCAGCAGACGCCAAGGGAATCCTTTCATCTGTGGAATGCAAACTTCAGTTCCCCTGAAGTGTTCTGCCAACCTTGAAGTAGGCATTTGGTTCCCTCTCCCCTCTGCTCCCTTCCCCTCATCCCTGCCCCTACCTGCACTGGGCTCACAAGTCTCTCCCCTTTTCTAGGATTGGCTAAAGTTCTTAACAGCCAATCCCTTAACATTTGGTAGAGCTTTTTTCTTTTCTTCCTTTTCTTTCTTTCCTCTCTCTCTTTCTCTTTCTCTTTGTTTTTTGTTTCTTTGTTTCTTTCTTTCTTTGTTTCTTTGTTTCTTTCTTAAGAAATCTGTTCACTCTGTAGCCAGGCTGGCCTGGGACTCACAGAGCTCAGCCTGCCTCTGCCTCC
>JADRCH010000142.1:2069038-2091007 GCA_019843965.1 Rhynchomys soricoides | reverse complement strand
TGGGCAGTGGTGGCGCACACCTTTAGTTCCAGTATTCAGGAGGCAGAAGCAGAGGCATGCAGATCTCTAAGTTCTAAGAGCAAGTTCTGTGACAGCCAGGGCTACCCAGAGAAACCCTATCTCAAAAATAAAATAAAACAAAATAAAATGAAATTCCACCACTATAAAGTATACACTTCAGTGTTTTCTAGGGTTCTGTTTTCTTAATTTAGTCTGAAGATGGAACCCAGCGTCTCCTGCACCCTAGACAAACCTTTTACCAACTGAGCCACATCCCTAGCCTCACACTCCTCTCCTTGCTTTGTTGGTTTGGGTTTTTTGTTCTTTTTTGGAACAGGTCTCATGTAGCCCAGGCTGGCCTTAAACTCACTATGTGACTGCAGAGAAGGGTGAACTCCTAGTACCTCGACCTCCCAAGTTCAGGAATTGTGGGTATATACCAGTTTTTCAGTGATTTTTAGTGTGTTACATTGTGCAAATATCACCACTAATTCCAGAACATTCTCTTCACCTTATTAGTCCTGTTTCCCTTTTCTTCACTTGCCCTGGAAATAGTCAGTTATCCACTGTGTCTCTATGGAGTTCTCAATTCAGACATTGATTGATTGATTTTTATGTAAGTACACTGTAGCTGTCTTCAGACGCACCAGAATAGGGCATCAGATCTTATTACAGATGGTTATGAGCCACCATGTGGTTGCTGGGATTTGAACTCACAACATCTGGAACAGCGGTCGGCACACTTAACTGCTGAGTTATCTCTCCAGCCCCCAATTCAGACTTTTTAATTTAATTTAATTTAATTTAATTTTTTGACAGAGTCTCATCATGTTACTATGACTGGTCTGGAACTCACTATGTAAACCAGGACCAGGCTGCTCTCAAACTCAAGAGATCTTCCTGCCTTTGCCTCCAGAGAGCGAGCTGGGACTATAGCAATTCCTCCACACCTGACCAACAAGCTTCTTTCGCTTAACTTAAGGTTTTCAAGTTTCCCTGTGTTTTATCAGCACATCACTCCTTTACAGTGAGTAACAATCCATACTCTATAGATATATTCCATTCATCAGTTGGCAAATACTCAAGTTGTGCCGATATTAATGCTTGCATACACGTTTTTGTGTGGACATTATGTTTTCATTACGTTAGGAACACATCTAAGAGCGTGTCACCCACATGTGGGTCATATCGTGACTAATGTTTTCTGTAGGTGTTTTATCATATATCTACCTGTCAGACCTCCCATCTACCTTACATTAATCCATCTCAAGATTTAGTGCACTGTAGAAAGAACCTCTTATAAGCATTACCTGTCAATAAAAAAAGCTTTCGGCCAATGAGCTGAGACAGGAAATAGGCGTGGGACATCCAGCAGGGATAGAGAGAGTTCTGGGAAACAGTGACAGTTGTTGAGAGAGTCAAGCTGGAAAACTGAAGAGACAGATGTAAACTCAGAGGTAGCTGAACTCCGGATAGAATAAAGGGGAGACCTGGAACTCTGAGGAGACAGATGTAAGAAGAGAAGGAGAGGAAACCAGCTGCATAGCTGAACCCAGGTTAGAATAAAAGGCATAAGAAGTTAAGAGGAAGTCGGAGAATAAGACAAAGCTTATGGCCTAGGTATTTATTATTATTAATAAATGATTAGTCTCAGAGTCATTCCGGGAGCAGGGGCTGAGAGGGAAAAATGGATTTATTTTTTACAGTGCACTGAAGAATAAATGACCAGCACCAGTGACCTCACCTCCAAACCCATCAGCATGCCTTCGAGTAACCAGAATTCAGCCTTTTTTTGTAGTTTTTACCCTTTGCATTTGTTGGGTTCCTACAGAAGGCTACTTATACCTGTGAGATCCAGAACAGAGCATAGAGAAAGAGCATCACCCCTCCCACCAAGGTCCCCACATGCCTCCTCAGAACCTTTCCAGTGATACAAGTCCCCCCATTTATTCTGATTGAAAATTACATTGTCTGCTGGTCATGGTGATACACACCACTTATCCTAGCACTTGGGAGGCAGAGGCAGTCAGATCTCTGTGAGTTTGAGGCTAACCTGGTCTACAGAGTGAATTTCAGGACAGCCAGGGCTACATAGTCAGACCCTGTCTCAAAAAAGGGAAGAATATGACTTAGCCTGCCCCAGCACTCACTATGACACGGATTCTTTTCTGACTCCTTCCACTTAGCACACGGTATGGAAACTTCATTCTGCCACCATCGTGATACGGATGTACCTTAGGTTGGTTTGTGGTTTCCTGTAAAGGACCTCTTGGGTAGATCCAGTTTGGGACTGTAATCAATAGAGCTGCTATGATTGACCTTGATGTGGGTTGTGTGTTTGTTTCTCCTGGGTAAATACTGATTAGAACTGAGCTACAAATCTATGTGATATGCTTGTATTAAAAAACTAACTGCCAGACTTTTCCCCAAGCTCACTGTAACATTGTTTCATCTTCCATACCTACAGAAATGCATCAGGCTTGTACAGTTTTTTTGAATATTTATTCATTCTATTATGTGTGTGGTTGTTTTCATCTTTATGTATGTACATGCATCACATACATGCTTGGTGCCCGTGGAGGTCAAAAAGGGACATAGGATCCCCTGGAACTGGAGTTACAGATGGTGTGAACCACTGTGTCAGGGCTGGGAAGTGAACCCTGGTCATCTGGAGGAGCAACATGGATTCTTTTCTGGGGGGTGGGGGTGGGGGTGGGGGGGTGTTTCAAGACAGGGTTTCTCTGTGTAGCCCTGGCTGTCCTGGAACTCACTCTGTAGACCAGGCTGGCCTCGAACTCAGAAATCCACTTGCCTCTGCCTCCCAAGTGCTGGGATTAAAGGTGTGCGCCATCACTGCCTTGCTGCAACATGGATTCTTAACCACTAAGCATTCTATATAATTTGTCCTGGAAAAAAATACATTATAAACTACTATTTAAGTTCATGTTTCCTCTCCCATTTTATGTTGTTATTGTTTTAAAATTTGGCCTCAGCCTTCTTTTTTATTAGTAGTACATGTTTATTTTATTTACCCACATGTCTGTGTGAGACTGTCAGATTTCATGGAACTGAAGTTACGGTTATGAGCTGCAATGTGGGTGCTGGGAATGGAACCCAGGTCCTCTGGAAGAACAGCTGTGCTCTTAAAACTTCTGAGCCATCTCTCCAGCCCCGTTACTTTTATTTTTTGAGGCAGGATCTCATATGGCCCAGGCTGATCTCTAACTTCCTCTGTAGCAGAGGCTGGGCTTGAATCCTCAACCCTTCTACCTCTGTCTTCTAGGCTCTGGGTCTATGAATATGTGCACCATATCTGGTTCCCTATCTCACCTTAAACCTTTAAATAATCAGGTTGAATAATACAGCTGACAAGAGCTACCTTGATCATGCTCTCATATGAACAATGAGTCAAAATGAGGAGGAAATGTATCAAGTAAACTAACTAAATAAATGACTCTTCCATGATTAAAAACAATTTTCAACACACCAGGAATACAAAGGCACAGCCTCGGCTTATAAAAGCCATCAGTTCAAAACCCACAGCTAACGTTGATGATAATGATTTCCTGATCATAAAGATGAACATGGCTGTTCTCACCACTTCTATCCAATCTTTTTATAGAGATACTAAGTAGGGCAATAAATAAAGATATAAAATAAATGGCATCTAAATTACAAAGAAAAAGTGCTTGAAGCAGTGCTAAATGCTTGCAACCCCAACACTTAAGGAAAACAAGACAGGAGGATTATCAGAAACTCTAGGACAGCCTGGACTACAGAGTGAGATCCTGCCAGAGAGAGAGAGAGAGAGAGAGAGAGAGAGAGAGAGAGAGAGAGAAAGGAGGGAGCAGTTGGAAGAGCCTGGAACCCCAGCATTTGGGAGGTAGAGGCAGGATGAGTTCAAGACCATCTTCAGCTACAGAGTGAGCTCCAGGCCAGCTGGAGCCACAGGAGACCTTGCCTCAAAAACTGAAAAAGAAGAGGAAGAGGAGGAGGAGGAAGAGGAAGAGGAGGAGGAGGAAAAAGAGGAGGAGGAGAAACTGACTTTTCCTGTCTTCTGACATTCTTTTCTCTATACTTGAAAAAGAAAAAATGAACCCAGCTCTCTTTTTAAATATTTAACGTTGCATTCATTTATTATGTTGGGAAGGGTGATGAAGTCAGAGGATAACTTGTAGGAGCTGTTTCTTTCCACCAAGGGTCCTGAGGACTGGACTCAGGTAGCCAATCTCCGTGGAAAGCATCTTCTCCTCTGAGCATCTTACAGGCTACCCAACTCTTCTTTTCAAATGTTTAAATGTGTATGAGTGTTTCACCTGCATGTATGCCTATGCACCACCTGTGTCGCTGTGCACATGGAGGGCCGGAAGAGGGCGTTATATCCTCTGGATGTGGAGTTACAAATAGTTGTGAGCCTCTTGGAGTGCTGGGAACCAAGCCCGGGTCCTCCAGAAGAGCAGCCAGTGCTCTTAATTCATGAGCCATCTCTCATTATTTACTTACTTTTGAATTCAGTCTCACTATTTTGTCCCAAATTAATCTAGAACTCATGGATTTGAGCAATCTTCCCAACTCAGCCTTCCCAGCCAAGTGTAAGCTCTGGTTGCCATATTCGGCTCCTGCTCAATACTAGAAAGTAGCTGCCCGCACACTGTCAGACTCTTCATTGGCCTTGGTGTGTCTGTTCATAAATGCTTTATCACTAGTTTTAAAACAACTTTATATTGCACAATTTACATGTTACAAAATTCACTTAAGTTTACTTTGTATGTGTGTGTGTGTGTGTGTGTGTGTTGGAATAGAAACTAGGCCACAGAGTTCTGTGTATCAGGCTAGCCTCAAATTTGCTATTTAGGCAGAGGCAGGTGGATTTCTGAGTTCGAGGCCACCCTGGTCTACAGAGTGAGTTCCAGGACAGCCAGGGCTACACAGAGAAACCCTGTCTCGAAAAAACAAACAAAACAAAACAAAGAAAGAAAGAACAAACAAACAAATTTGCTATTTAGCCAGGAATGATTTTGAAGTTGTGATCCTCCTGCCTCTGCCTCCCTAGTGTTGGGATTACAGATATGTATCACCACACAGGGGTCTGTTGAAGTCCATTTGAAAAAGGTCATCAAATTAGTATTAGCTCAGAAGTAAAGCACTCCTACCATGTGCAAAGCCCTGGATGTAATCCCCAACACTTTAAAATAAACTATTAAACAAACAAAGTTGATCTAGTGACTCCCAACTGTAAGCAAGATGAAGAGTTCAAGGTTATCCTCAGCTACAGAGCCAATCCAAGTGCATACTCAAGGTCCTGTCACAAAACAAATAAATATTTAAAAACTAATAAAGATTTGGTTAACCATTAATTCAACAATACTATCTGGAACAGTTAAGATGGCCGAGGCCCTGTTTCCACATAATCGGCTCACCATTGCTACCCTTTATAGGTGACTAGTCTTCATTTGACTGCTGAATTCTGTTAACACACATTCACTTTCCACATTACAGTTCCTTGTAAAGGGCCAGTAGTCCCTAAATGTCCTCCCAATCAAGAAACACGAATCTGTGGCCGTTTTGCGCGTTTCCCACATCAGACAACAAGGTCTCCGTCCTCCTTTCCATCTTTGGCAACAACCTTCTCCTAATCACCACACCGATTCCTAGCCTCACTACCTCTCCTTTCCATCCTCGTCTGACTCTGGCACCCAAACCTTACAAAAAAAAAAAAAAAGCCACCGCCTAAACCAAACCACTAGACGTGCTGAGGGGAGTGTGTGGAGGTGTAAGTGTATGGAAATGACTGTGTGTGGAAGAAACCAATCGAGTCCCCCAAGGTGTCCATCTTGTGGAATGCCGATTAGGCCGGGCTGAGCGAACCAGAATCAACTTCCCAGTGCATCCCCGCACACAGTAGGCACGCCGATGAGGCTCAGGGGCAGCTAGGCTCTACTCTGTCCCCTGGCCCTACAGGCTCACCACTGCCAAGGAGACAGCACCCCCCGACCGCGCGCGGTGGTAGGAGCCGCGCGACGTCACCCATTGTTTACAAATCAACCCGAGCCGGCCGCGTTCCGGCTCCCGCGGCTCTAAGGCGCGCGGTGCCACTGCCCGGTGGTCCCGGCTTCCGCGTCCTAGGCTCGGCCCCCGCCCGGCCCGGGCCTCCGCCCCTCTCCCGCCCCAGCCGCGGCCCGCCGTGCCCGCGGCCAACCGAGCCGCCAGCGACGCCCGCACAGCCGCGGGGGCCCGGGCGGGGGGCCATGCCGTGCCGGAGGGAGGAGGAGGAGGAAGCCGGCGACGAGGCGGAGGGGGAGGAGGACGACGACAGCTTCCTCCTGCTGCAGCAGTCGGTGACTCTGGGCGGCTCGGCCGACGTGGACCGGCTCATCGCCCAGATCGGCGAGACCCTGCGGCTGGACGCGGCGCACGACGGCCCGGCCTCGCCGTGTGCGGCGCCGGGCCCCCCGTCCGAACCCCCGCGTGTCCTGGCGACGCTGCCGGTGGACAAGGCCGGGGCCCCAGCGAGGCGGCTGCTGCGGCCGGCGGTATCAGCGGAGGCCGGGGACCTTGCGCCCCCGGGGGCCGTGCGCTGCGTGCTGGGGGAGCGCGGGCGCGTGCGGGGCCGGGCGGCGCCCTACTGCGTGGCGGAGATCTCCCCGGGCGCCAACGCGCTGCCCCAGCAGCCTGGCCTTGAGGGACCCCCGGGGACCGGCAAACTAAATACCCCGCAGCCACTGTCGGGCCCGTGCCGGCGCGGTTGGCTCCGGAACGCAGCCGCGTCCCGCCGCCTGCAACAGCGACGGGGATCTCAGCCGGAGACCCATACCGGCGACGACGACCCACACCGGCTCCTGCAGCAGCTCGTGCTCTCGGGAAACCTCATCAAGGAGGCGGTGCGGAGACTTCATTCGCGACGGCTACAGCTACACGCAAAGCTTCCCGCACACCCGTTCCTCGGGCCGCTGTCAGCCCCGGTGCATGAGCCGCCTTCGCCCGGGAGCCCTCGCGCGGCCTGCAGCGACCCTGGCGCTTGCATGAGGAGGGCGCAGCTCAGAACTGGGGACGACCTTCTTGTCCCTGGCAGCTAACAACCCAGGTGGCCACAGCACCAGCCTGTAGCCAGGGACCGAGGGATTCACCCACGGGGCTGGTGGAGAACGCGAGCATTTGGAAACGGGAAAATAAGCTAAGGAAGACAGCCGAAACACCACAGATATTTTCATGGGTAACTGAAGTTGAGAGACCCAAAATGTTTGAAACCCAGGACTTAGGTTTATTTAAAGCAGATTCTATAGAGCGCACTGGACTCCTTTTTTGGCGTGATCCAACCTGGTCGCTGTAATTCCACGCAGACTCTCGTGGCCAAGTGGGCGACCACGTGGCCACGGTGCATGCTCTCAGGATCGGCTCAGCCAGCTATGGAACGAAGAACGATGATCCCATTACTTGCTGTACTTTTCAGGGCTGGTTCCTGATCCACTTTGGGGGAGGGGGAAACAAGAGTGGACCTAATTTCGGGGAGCTCCCCCCAAATGCCACACGAACATTTAACGACAGTTAAAAGATCATCTCATCTTTTGAGGTGCTGGTTTCAATGTAAAACTTAAGGTACCATGAGAGGACCCTCTTGGGGCTGAATAGAAGTAACCGTGTGTTTTTTTTTTTGTTTTTTGTTTTTTTTTGCCTGTCCCCTTTTATTTCAATGGGTCGCTATTAGCAGTGTTGAGGGAAAGCTGTACCCCACGAGTGTAGGGTGGGAGGTTGCAGTGAGCAGTGTTGGGTGATGGAAGGGCATGGCAAAGCACGGAGTGACCCCCTCCTGCCTTCCTAAAGTGTATTTTTAAAGGAGACCATCCCTCTTTGGGTTCAAGGTCACTGTTCCTGGGTGTGCACTGTGTCTTGAGGCTCCAGCAAAGAGACTAACCGAATTACTAACCGAAGAGCACACTGTTTTGCAAATGCTGGAGTCCTCTAAGGACGCTCCCGCCACCTCCCTGAGGGCGTGGGGGTGATGCTGAGGGTCTACTTCCCGCCAGAGGCCACCGCCCCTGCCCCTCCTCCCGGCTTGCAGACAAACTGCCTTGAGACCGTGACCGAGTACCACCTTTTCCCCCTGCTTCTGCTGCCCTTCTCAAGCGGGGTGATGCTGAATGATGCTAGGGGCCAGGGGAGGGGACTGGGTAGGTTCCACATAATGGGCACTCTAGGGACACAGCTTGGGACACGATCTCACACTGCAGCTTATAATGGGCTCTCGGGGCCATTTGTAATAACAGCTGCAGTTCCCTGGATAGACAGAGTTGATTTCCTCCTCTGACCCTCCCCCAGCTGTGCCAGCTCGCCTTTGTAAGTGAAGGAAACCTAGTCGAAAATGTGACCCTCCAAATGGGGAAGCTGCAGGCTTTTTTGCCATTGTGACTGTGAAGGGCTTGGAAATATGGTTCACTCTGAGCGACCGTTTCATTTTAGTTATATGGAGTCAGTGGCTTGTTCAGCATACAGATGTGGCTATTGACATATCTACACTTCGCACCGGAGTGACTGGAATTGTGGCTGTCCTGATTATAGGATTTTAACTTAACTGAAATAACTGTTTTTGAATAAATGTGTTGGGTCCCTCCCACCCCCCGTGCGCTTTTATTTTGTACTTGCTTCCAGTGGAAAAGATGTACAGAACACATTTCTCTGATCTCCATAAACATGAAAACACTTGCAATCTCTGTCAGCCTGGCTCGAGGCTGGTAATTAGAGGCCTTTGTGTCTGAGCAGTTCAGTGGTTAGACGAGGTCTGTGCAGCTGGGTGTGTGTCGGTGCTGGCATGAAATTAAATGAAAGTGAGGTCAGGTTTTGGACCAACCCCATTCAGCAAACCTTGGAGCCTTTTGAGTGTCAGGGAGGACATCAGAGTCGAAGTCTGGGAGGCTTACTGCTCCACCTACGTAGGCCCAACTCTGGCGCCCCTCACCCCCGGGTGCTTGCCTCTTCTGGCGCCCTAATGGGGCTGTTGACCAGGTGCTACTCAATATATAAACCCGATGGTAGAAACACTGGTTGAGATCTTATAAAGTGATACCTCCCTCTTTACCCTTAGTACATTTGCTACCATACCGTCCCATCAATGACGCAATCGCCCGATCCTGCCCTTTTCTGAAATACTGCAGTCTGTTCCCTCAAGGAAGGAGCTGAGTTGGATAATAGATGGCGAAGTGGGGAAGGGAACTTGGAGAAGTGTCAGAACTCCGTGAGTTTTCCATTTCCTTACCTGTGCGGCAGGGACAGTGAGATACAGCCTATGTGATGGCTACCTGGCATCTACCAAAGAATGGTTGGTAGTCCCTAGCCCTTCCTTTCTAGAACTGGCTCTAAGTAGCCAGGTGATTGGGGTCCTTGACCTTTCATTCAACGGAAACCCACTTGTTGGGAGCATTCTCTGTCTTGTGTATTAGGTGTCAATTCTTTTGATTCAATGTACTGTACCGTTGCATCTTAAATCCATCAGACATATAGTCCAGGGGGGCAGGTTCAGAACACCTCAAGCAGGTCATTTCCCATGACCTATCTAGTAAGGTGAGGACAATTAGGGGACTCCCAGACAAGGACGGAGTCTCTGCAGTGCAGTGCTGAGCTCGTGTGAATGGTGGTCAGAAGCTCTGGTGTGAGCATAGCCCTGAGTTTTTAGTTATGAAGAGACTTTTCAGAGGTCTAGGTCTAAGCAATCCAGGGCTTTCTCCCCATCACCAAACTATCCATGATCAAATGCTAATGCACTGAAGAACCAGATTCTTGGAAGCATGGTAGTCTGTGTTAATATCTCAGCACTTGGGGAGCTGAGATGGCAGGGTTGGTACAAATTCCAGGCCAGCCTAGGCTACAAAATGAGAACATGCCTATAAATAAATAAGCAGCCCGAGCTCACCCAGTACAGGCCTCCCTGTAAAGATGAAACAGAAACCAGGCTTGGTACATACTCATAATCCCAGCACTTAGGAGGCACGGACAGGAGAATCAGGAATTCAGGGTCATCCTTAGTTACATATTGGAGCCAGCTTGGACAACATAAGACACTTTCTAAAGGGGAGGGGGGAGATGAAATGAATAGATACTATGCATAGAGATACTATGTAGTTGAAACTAATAGATATTATGCATAGAGATACTATGTAGTTGAAGTGCAGTACAGTTCTATAAATCTTTTTTATAAAAACCCTGCCAAGGACTGAAGACCTATAATAGCCAAGTTCCTGTCTAGAATATACATGGCCCAGAATTATACAACACACACACTCACACACGCCAAGGTAAGCATAGTGACATGCACATAGTTCCAACTACTCAGGAGGCTGAAGCAGAAGGGGTGGGTTAGCACTGGGGTTTGTATTTTTTAAGATTTATATGAACAAGTATTTGCCTAAATGTATCCATGCATACCATATCCATGCCTGATGCTCTCAGAGGCCAGAATTGGGGTTCAGATCCCCTGAAACTGGTATTACAGATGGTTATGAGCCATCATGTAAGCACTGAGAACTGATTTCAGGTTCTCTACAAGTGCAACAATTGTTCTTAGCCACTGAGACATCTCTCTAGTCCCTAGCCCTGGAGTTTGAAACCAGCCTGGGCAATATGGCAAGATGCATCCAGTTTCTTTCTCGCCATTCTAAGATACTTCAAAAAGTACTTACACTTTTAAAAGGTAAGTAAATAAAAATTAAAAATCTTACCAAGTTCTACTACCCACCCTTAAATCCTTTTTTTTTTTTTTAGAATAGATTAAGCCAGAATTTATATCAATGAGTAATGTCATTAGAACTGTATATGCACTCAGGCCAGTGGGTTGAACGCCAGAGTTTTATGAAAACTGAGCAAGATACACTCAACCATATCAGACCGTTCTATAGATGGTCTATCACCGAAAAACAGAGGCAGGACACAGTGAGTCTCTGAAGTCAGTGGTAAAATCTATCGTCTAGAAGCCAGATTTTTTTTAGGCTCCTGGTTCAGGCCTCTTTCCAGATACCATTATAAAGGGTCCAATGTTGTTTACTAGGCAAATCTGCATGTAAATGGTACCTTCAAGGTTGTCCAATTTGGTGACCTTGACATTAGAACACTGGAAAATGCTGTCCCAACTACCCAGATACCTAGAATGCCACATATGCTGTAACAATTTTGATTTTCTAATATAGGGTCTCACATAGCCCAGGAGGTCTCATCTCTGCTCTGCCACAGGGCACGGCCACTGGGGAGGTGGGACTTGGGACGTGGGAAGTTTGACCAAGCTTACCCCATGTTGTTGCCAGGCAGGTGTTGGGCCATAGGGAAACCCTGGGACACTGCTCCAGGGGTGGGGAAGCACAGTCTGAGGCATGGGACAGCCAGAGCTCGCTTGGGGGTCCCCAGGTCTGTGATGAGGCCAGGGGTGTCTAGTTCCCAGGCTCTCAGACACCCAGGTACCACTGGAAGCTGCAGAAGAGCTGAGAATGGAGTGGGGGCCCTCGGGCTGGATCTAGCTAGGGGCCAGAGGTAAAAGGGGGAGCTCTGGCTGGTCCCTGGGGGGATATCTTTGGCTTGTTGGCTTTGCTTGGTGATCACTATGGCTGGGAGTGCAGAGAGGCCTTCTAGGGGAGATTAGATGACAGCTATATAGGTGAAGGCCTTCTCCATGGCTCCCCACGGCAGATCACAATGAAAAGAGGCAGTCCATGGTTTTAAGGCATTTATTGTCATGGCGGAAAGTGGAAGAGTAAAACCGTACCCCACTTCTCAGAGTGAGCCTGAGGTTAAATACCTTTTGCAGAGAAGAGTGTCTGGAAAGGAAAGCTTATTGGCTAAGTCCTCCAGGTCTTTAGGTACCTCATTAAAATAGACCACATGTCATGTCCTGTACATGTGGAGGGGCTTGGGGTGTTGACTGATGGCCACAAATCTATGGGGGGTAGGGGGGGCTGTAGCTAGTGACAGGAGCCTGGTGCCTGGGAACGGCAAAGAGCCTACCGGTCCCTTTAGGGTTTTCAGGCTTTCAAGCCTTAGCTCAAGCAGGAACCAGGCTACCTTACACGGTCCCACACAGGCTAGCCTTCCGTTTGCTTCATAACAAAGGATAACCTTGAACTTCTGATCATCCTATCTCAACCGCCCAAGTACTGGGATAACAGGTGTTATTGAATCCTGGGGTTTGAACCCAGGGCTTCATACATGCTAGGCAAGCATTCTTCCAACAGGACAACCTCCCTTGCCTACTGTAACCATTTTCTTATACACAATACAAAGACAGCTGGTAACAGAAGATGCCTGGGTGAGATAAAAGACCAAAGCTACAAACTGAATGAAACAATTAAAATTAATCAATTAGCAAGTAAGTGATTGGGATGAAAGAAAGCGTGGAGCACTCCTAAGCCTGCCACCCTAAGATCATTCTAAACCAGACTTAAATGCTCTGCAGTCAATTTTTATCCTTTGGTTTTGTTTTGTTTTGTTTTGTTTTTTTCCTAGTTCTTTTTCCAGCTTAGAAGCAGGAACATGGAGTGAAGATCAGACAACACTTTCCTATCCAGCAAAGTCTGTGTTGAACCCTGTGATCCTTTCCTCCCAATCAGAAAAGAGTTGCCTTGGCAACCAAATTACTAACTCACTCAATTAGTGCCCCCTTCCCTTTCCACCAATGCTCAGTAATCACAGAATGTCAGCCCCAGAGAGCTCAGGCTTTGCTGGCTGGGGCTCCTGTCTCATCCAGGGATGGAAGTGCACTCTACATGATGCTGTGGAAGCTAGTACAGGCAAAGAAGAAAAACTCTCCTGGGCAGTGCTATGTGGATCTGAAGGGAGTGCACATGAGCTACCCTTATGCCTCCCAGACCCAGAAAGCAAGAGCCAGGGCGCTGCAGGCAGCCCTCTGAGGTTAGCTGTGTGCTTTGGGACGGGATTTACAAGCTCATTATGTCAAAAATTCATTTGCAAAATGGGATGAGTACAGAGCCTAACTTGCAGAATTGTGGGAGATTTGATAATCTATATGAAACAAATGGAAAAACAAATCACTCCTGTAGGCTTATTTGTTTGCTTTTCTTCTGTGTGTGTGTGTGTGTGAGAGAGAGAGAGAGAGAGAGAGAGAGAGGGTCTTATGTACCCCAAGTTGACCCTCACTTGCTCCACAGCCAACTCTCACTCTGAATTTCTGATCCTTTTTCCTTTGCTCCCCAAGTGCTGGGATTATAAGCATCACCATTACTTCAGGCTCGGAAAACTATTATATAAAAGTACAACTTAGGCAGTGGTGGCGCACACCTTTAATCCAAGGACTTGAGAGGCAGAGACGGGTGGATCTCTGAGTTCGAGGCCAGCCTGGTCTACAGAGTGAGTTCCAGGACAGCCAGGGCTACACAGAGAAACTCTTGAAAAAAACAAAAGAAAAAACTTTGAGTCTTTTGTAGAAAAGCATGTCTCTTAATGACTGCATCAATATCTCTCCCCCCTCCCTCTTTCCCTTCTTCCTCCTTTCCCCCTCCCTCTCTCCCCTCTTCCTTGTGAGGGCTCATGCACAGATAGTATCCCAGAGCTATATGCCATTGTTCCCCAACCTCTTTAAAAAGGCACAGAGCATCGTGGGCTGGCAAGATGTCTCAGTGGGTAAAGGTGCTTACTGCCATACCTGACAACCTGAGTTTGATCCCTTAGGCCCACATGGTGTAAAGAGAGAAAAAGCTCCCATAAGTTGTCACAACTCTTGTGTGTGCTGTGGTATATGCATGTGCACACACGTACACATACACATAAAATTAATTTTTAAACAAAGAGGCACAGGAAGCCAGTGAGAGGATGCACACTTGTAACCTCAGTACTTGGGAGGTGGAGGCTGAAAACAGAAAAGTTCAAGGAAATCCTTGATTGTAAAACAAGATCAAGGGCAGCTTGAGTTACATGAGACTCTGTCTCAAATCACAAACCGAAAAGGCACAGAGACTGGGGATCTAGCTCAGGGGTAGCAGGCACAAGGCCCTGGGCCTGACCTCCATCACTTCAAACCTGTCTCCTCTGAGGTCAGATCATTGGATCTCAAACCCTGTTGCAGTTTCACAGGAAAATGTTAAAAGGAGCTGAGCTATAGACGTTATCCAGATGTGCAGTAAGGAAGGGCAGAGGTCACCTTCTAGCCAAGCAAGGAAAACAACTTGTTTGGAACTTGTAGAGCTGGCACAGTAGGATTATCACCAGCAAAGGGTAGGGTGTACAGTGAAGAGAGCCTGGGGCCCAGCTCTTAGGATCTCCTCCTTGCTAGAAAACACACCCTCTTCTAATTCATTTTCTGTGCTCAGCTGAAGTACGGCTTGCCTGCCCTCCGCACTTCTGTCTATAATTTGTTGCTGAGGAAAAAAAAAAAAATCATGCAATTGTGTCCCAGGAATTGTGTCCCGGTTTATTCTGTTCCCTGCTTCTTTACTGTCGTTACAGAGTTATCTCAGGGACTCATGGGTGCATGCCTCCTTCCCAAAGAGATTATATATTCCATGATGACAGCGGGATGACAAAATGAAGAGCGTGTCCTAGGCAGATAGTTGAGCCACAAGGCACGGGGAATGGACTGGAGCTAAGGGGGACTATTTATGGTCACCCAGATCCAGTGGCTGGCAACCAGATACCAGGCAATAAAGGCCGGGGTGGGTAGAGAGAGGAAAAGACAAGGGACAATTTCGAAAAGAAACCCCACAGTACAGTGCCATGCAGCCATAAAATGCGGTGTTGAAGCCAGACTGCCTGGCTCCTTCCTATAACCCTGGGTAGATTTCTTCACCTCTCTAGTAATAACAGGAGTTCCCACCTGATAAGACTGTTGTGGTACTAGTAAAACCACTCAGGCCACGCCCAAAACATGGCTGCATTAAATACCACCACTTGGGTATTGGTATTCAGTAAATATTTGCATAGCAAACAAATGGGAGTGGTTTCTACTGCATGGCACAAGCTAAGAGGTCCTGGAAGGAAATAATGAGCTGGGTTGTCTGGAAGTCTGAAGTTGGTGGGGAAGGAGGGACCGAGAGCGAAAGGAAAAAAGAGGAGGTTAGAAATACAGCCGAGGGGCAGCGTGATTGTGCATTAAATCCTCCAGCACTTGGGAAGCAGAGGCAATCGGATCTCTGAGTTCGAGGCCAGCCTGGTCTACAGAGTGAGTTCCAGGACAGCCAGAACTACACAGAGAAACCCTGTCTCGAAAAACCAAAACAAACAAACAAACAAAAAAACAAAAACAAAAACAAAATGTGTGGCTCTGAGTTTAATACCTGGCAATGTAGAACAAAAATCACAAAAGAGAAAATGGTTGGGAAGGATTCCTCAGCCAGAAGAAAAATCCATGCTTAATTGAAGCTAAGTAGGGGATGAGGAGCAATTTAAAGGGAGCTTCTCTGAGGGACCAGGCTCCTGGCAGAGGAAGGAAGAATGAGGTTGCTTGGGACTAGGGAGATGGCTCAGTGGTTAAGAGCACTGACAGCTCTTCCAGAGGACCTGGAGTCAACTCTCAGCACCCACATGGCAGCTCAAAAATGTCTGTAACTCCAGTTCCAGGGCTTCTGACAACCTCACACTGACATACATGTAGACAAAACACCAATGTGCATTAAAAATTATTAAAAGGCCCTCCCATCTTGGTATGTGGAGCGACCTCAGCATGCTGATGAATCAATAAATTTCTCTTGCATTTTGCATAAAAAAAAATTATCAAAAGAGTAATTTAAAAAAAAAAAGAATGAGGTTCCTATTGTGGGCAGGGCTCAAGGGGAGGGATTATGTGTAGCTAGTTAATAGGACAGCACCCTGGGTTACAAACTGACCACAGAGAATCCCAGGATCTGACCAGATGTTAAATCAACTTTCTCTATAACCTTTTAGCCTGGGAAAGCCAGTTTTTCTGTGAATGAATTGCCTGTAGCTAATGCTACAAAAGAATACAAACTAAAATTGATACCAAGGAGTTTAGTAACAGTTTCTCCTTATCAGCTGCCGACTGACTCACAGAAGGTAAGTGTGGAATTCCAGCTGATAGGCTGCACAGGCAGTTTATTTGATTTATTGATTTGGGTGTGTTAAAAAGGCACAAGCTGGTTATCTTCCTGATACCTTTGCCCTGCCTCTGCTTGTTCCTGTTTAACTGTCAAAATTAGATCTCACAGCCTAATATTGAAAAGGGCTTCCCTTGAAAACTCTTTCCCAGACACGGAAGTCACAGTCGCCAGCCCTCCTTCCGTCCCTTTCTTTATTTTCCCTTTAAAAGATAAATTTGCTTTATTTTAGGTAAGCAATGCAAGCCCTTTCCTCTAAGTGCACCTTAAATCGTACTTATTTCCCAGCTGGGTTGAGCACGGGAGGAACTACTGGAGCCTTCGAGGTTGGTAAAGACCCTTATTGCCAAGCCTGACAATCTGAATACAATCCTTGGGACCCAGGTGGTGGAAGGAAAGAACTCTGCATGCTGTTCTCTGGCCAGCATACACGCACATGCACACACGTGTACATGCATGTGTACACACATACACAAACAGATAAATGTAATGAAAAAGGTCCCGAGACAGGGTTTCTCTGTGTAGCCCTGGCTGTCCTGGAACTCACTCTGTAGACCAGGCTGGCCTCGAATCACCTGCCTCTGCCCCCCAAATGCTGGGATTAAAGGTGTGTGCCACCATCACCTGGCTGAAAACAAAAAAAAATATTTTTAAAAGGGGCCCGGAGATGGCTCAGCAGGTAAAGGTGCCTACTACCAAACTTGAATATCTATGTCTGATTCCTGAAATTCACATGGCAGAAGAGGAGCACTAACATCCACAAGTTGTCTTCAGACAGACACATGCACGCACGCGCGTGCGCAGACACACACACACACACACACACACACACGCACACGCACACACAACTTAACTGCTGTAATAGTGTAAACCTATAGTCCCAATACCCGGGAGGTTAAAGCAAGAGGATCAAGAGTCAAAGACTGTGACTGAAGAGAAGGCTCAATGGCACTTGTTCTTGCAGAGGACCCAGGTTCAAGCCCCAGCATCCACACGGTGGCTCACTAACATCTATAAGTACAGTTCTGGGGGAGTCAGTGTCCTCTTCTGATCTTTGTGGGTACCAGCTTCACACATAGTACACAGACATACATGCTAGCAAAACACTCATGCATATAAAATAAAAAGGAAGGGGCTGGAAAGGTGGCTCGGCGGTTAAGAGCACTGAATGCTCTTCCAGAGGTCCTGAGTTCAAGTCCCAGGAACCACATGGTGGCTCACAACCATCTGTAATGGGGTCTGATGCCCTCTTCTGGTGTGTCTGAAGACGGCTACAGCAAGCGGGCTGGAGCGAGCAGAGCCGGAGCAAGAAGAAAAAGAAGAAGAAGAAGAAGAAGTACTAATAAATAAATAAATCTAAGAAGAAAGTTCAAGATTATGTTCAAAACCAGCCAGGTGGTGGCACACACCTTTAATCCCAGCACTCAGCAGATCTCTGAGCTTGAGGCCAGCCAGTCTACAAAGCTTCCATGACAGAACAATCAATTTTTAATTTTTAAAAAATAAAACAAAACAAAACAAATTAATAAAGTTCAAAATAAATGAATAAAAAGATACTTCTTTAATGGTGCTGATAAAGGGAAAATGAGCTATCAACCCAAGTCACTGACCAAGATCTAGTCCATGTGCCCTGGACATCCGGAGCCTGGGGGCTTTCAAATAGAGGCAATGTGAATGCAGCTGCTTAGCCATTGTGTCCCTAACTGCAGGAGCTCGTCCTTCCATGTCCTTGGCTTCCCACCCTTGGTTCTACTCCTATTTTCTGTCTGCTTCTGAGTGAATTCCTATCTTCCTCCCAGAAACCTGATGACCTGGTCTTTATGAGGTGCTTAGGATGGAGCCCTGCTCTTGGTAAGCTAAATAGATCAGCCAGTGTTTTTACAGTTGTTCCTGAGACCATTTCCCAGGTTTAGCCTCAACTGCCAAATCCTTATCACCAACCCTTATCACTGAAGTCTTAGCCATTTGAGACTCTGGGCTGCTGTCCCTGCAGCTTCATGAATCTCCTCACCAACCCTCCCCACCAACAACCCAAATCACCTGACAGAACTCAGCTTCTCCTGGTCACTTTCCTAGAGCTGTGGTCCCCCTGGCTCAGTTATCAGGGGAGCTTTAGGCACCAGTCCTTTCAGAAGAGCCTGCCTCTCTACACCAGTCTGTGGCCATCATTCTGTCATTCTCAGAGACCATGTGTCCCAGCCAAAGTCACTCCCGGGCTGAGCACTAGGAATGGATCATTCCAAGATGCAGTATTTTTAGAAATGGCCTTTGCATCCTCCGGTGACTTCACTGAGACACTTTCAGGACCTGGGCTGGGTCTAGGCATTCTCTAGCCTTTTACAAATGTCGTCAAGATCAGTACCAGGAGAATTCAGGTCAAGGCCCAAGCAGCTGTAAAGACCATGACCAACAATAAGCACTTTGTCATCAAACCCAGTGCAGTCCAAGGGGTTCCCTGGGGGAAGACATCACTCTGAGCAGAAGTGACTTCCCCCTTAGTCTAAAATCCATACAGGCTTTTTAAAAATAATTATTTTATGTATATGAGCACTCTGTCTTCATGCACATCAGAAGAGATCATCAGATCACACTACAGATGGCTGTGAGCCACCATGTGGGTGCTGGGAATTGAACTCAGGACCTCTGGAAGAACAGCCAGTGTTGTTGTTGGTTTTTTTGTTTGTTTGTTTTGTTTTGTTTTTTCGAGACAAGGTTTCTCTGTGTAGCCCTGGTTGTCCTGGAACTCCCTCTGTAGACCAGGCTGGCCTTGAACTCAGAAATCTGCCTGCCTCTGCCTCCTGAGTGCTGGGATTAAAGGCGTGCGCCACCACTGCCCAGCACAGCAGCCAGTGTTCTTAATCACAGAGCTATCTCTCCAGTCCTCATGAAGGCTTTTGAAGGCCTTCTTGAACACATACTGACCTTAGAGACCATCTTTTCTGTGCTGGTCTTGTGAAACCCATCTGGTGTAGTGAAACCCATGTTCCTGTCACAGTCTGGGAGGGACTGAATGTGGGAAGACAGGCTGAAGGGTGTTTCAGGGAAAGCAACCCTCTGGACTCCAAGTCTGGAACCATCTGGGAGGACTTTTGTATCCAAGTTGGCAGGACACTATTCACGACATGTGGCATGTCGAGAAAGACTGGCTTGTGAGAGCTATGTTCAGGACTACAAATAGCAGGAAAATGACTTCCCCACACTTCCCCTCCTGTTATTGTGGAGGATCAGCCTAGTAAACCTAGATATTTCTAGAACTTTCTTGGAATCTAGATGGAAATTATTGAAGCCACGAGTGTTCCCTGAACAGTGTTACATGCTTTCATTATTAAAATAATTTAGTCAGGTATAATGGTCTATGCCCTTAATCCTAGCCTCTGTGAGCTCCAGGCCAGCCTGGTCTACATAGCAAGTTCCAGGCCAACCAGATATACACAGACTCAATCTCAAACAAAACAAAAAACATAACCAAAATATTTCCTCCTTGCCTTGATCCACCACCACCACCACAAGAGCCATGTGGGCAGGCTCTGGCTCAAGGCACAAGATCAACTTTAAAAGCCTGAAGCTTAGATTCTGCCCTTCCGCTGTATTTTACAAAAGATGCCCACCCACTGGGGTATGTGCCTATACCAGAGCTCAGTTCCCATTTCCTCTTAGTTTGTTGGGTCCTGTAGATGTCTGTCTGTCCTTGGCAGAAGTCACCATTCCAACTTCATTCCCGTATCCATTCCAGCCAGGCTGCAGTCCCCTAGAATGTCTGTGTCCTGATCTTTTCTAAGTCTAGGCTGATCTTTCAGAGAACGTGGAATTCTGAATAAGGTAGCTACACGCTGTTTGTTATGTGCTTCCCAGGCAACTAACTCCTAGCTCCTTTGTAGCAGGTCTCAGCCCTCACCCCTGATGAGCTACTCCATCCCCAGCAACTTGCATCTGTGTAGCTGACGTACAAAGTGTGTGAGAGTGGAGGTGCTCTTGGGACTCCATGGTGAGCCAAGTTTGTAGGATTTTCTTAAAAACTTCATTAAATCCAACTCTGGAGGATATGCTATCAAGAAAGACCCACATGGTCTGGGTTCTTACCTGGAATCCCAGTCACTGCGGAGGTTGAGGCAGGATGGCAAATTCAAAGTCAGATTAGGGGGGAGGGGGGCTAGAGGGAATGACTCAGTAGGTAAAGTACTTATACTTTCTATACAAACATGGGGAACTGAGTTTGCATTCTGGATATATATATATGTTTTTCAAGACAGGGTTTCTCTGTATAGCCCTGGCTGTCCTGGAACTCACTCTGTAGACCAGGCTGGCCTCGAACTCAGAAATCCGCTTGTCTCTGCCTCCCAAGAGCTGGGATTAAAGGCGTGCGCCACCACTGCCCAGCCTTGGTACCCATATTTTTTTTTAAAAAAAAAAGAAGCTGGGCACAGTACTGCATAGCTTTAATCCTACCACTCAGGAGGCAGAGGCAGGGGGATCTCCATTTGAGGCCAGCCTGGTCTACACAGTGACTTCCAGAAGAGCCAGAGCTACATAGTGAGACCTGTCTTGAATGAATGAATGAATGGATGAATAAATGGATGGATGGATGAATGCACAGATCATTTTAAAAGAAAGGACACACAGTGGGTGGGGTAGGCAGCACATGCTTGTAATCCTAGTTCCTAAGTACTTGGGAGTCTGAGCCAGAAGGATCCTGGGAGGTTGCTGGCCATCCTGTATAGCTGAATTAGTGAGCTCCAGCTTCAAAGACAGACTGTCTCAGTCCCACAAATAAGGTGGAGGGTGATCAAGGAAGACTGTTGATCTCTGGCTTCCACGTGCATGAATACATGTTCAACTGCACACACATGAACCAAAAAATGTTAATATAAAAATATAAAGGGGCTGGGAAGAGCACTTAGTAGCGGAGTGCTTGCCTGGCTTCTGTGAAGCCCTAGGTTCAATCTACAGTAACGCACACACAATCACCACTTCAAGGACCATGTTTAATGGTCTAGATCTTTAGTATCCTCATCTCTATAGCGAGTGTGCCTACCACTTGGCATATATAAATCCATACAGTACCACCAAGATGGAGGAATGTTGTTTGGAACACTCTCCCAACCATTTAAGTACGACTGGTTTTACCAGTGAGAGAAAAGGAAAACAGGGTGGGGGTGGGGGTATGGGACAGTGACTTGCTCATCCTAACAAAGCTGGGATGTAGCAGTAGGACTTGATGTCCTGAGTGAAGCCGGAGTCTTCAAGCTCATCGTGTTGGGTACCATGGGAGGGGATGGTACGCAGCAGGAGAGGTGCCCTAGGGGACTTGGTAGCGGGTGGGCTGTACCAAAAAGTTACTGTGTACAGGTATATAATCCTAGCATGGGGAAAGCTGAGGTAGGATTGCTACAGACTTGAGGCCAGCCTGGGTTACAGAGTGAGACTGTCTCAAACTCAAAGCAAACAGAATCTCCCAAAAATCTGTTAGGCATGATAGCATACACCTGTAACTCCAGCACTGGGGAAGGGGTTCAAAGACCAAACTGCCCATGTTGAAAGCAAACCTGGGATGCAAACAGAGATCCTGTCTCAAAAGGGAAGAGTAAGTCCGGAAGTGGTGGTACACACCTTGACTCCCAGAACTCAGGAGGCAGAGTCAGGCAGATCTGAGTTCAAGGCCAGTCTTGTCTACAGAGTGAGTTCTAGGACAGCCAGGGCTACACAGAGAAACCCTGTCTCAGAAGAAACACAAAGACAGGAAGCAACGAGGAGTCCTGCCCAGAGAATATAAGACTGAGAATAAACAGATGTGTCAAGAACTTCAATCTAAGCCCGTTGACTATCCCAAACCATTTTTCAACTGCCAAAGAAATGGCTCAATCTTGGGTTTTGCCAGGTGTAGCGGCACAGGTCTTTAATCCTAGCACCCAGAAGGCGCGTGCGCGCGGGG
>JADRCH010000142.1:2006461-2068938 GCA_019843965.1 Rhynchomys soricoides | reverse complement strand
GGGGGGGGGGGGGGGGGGGGGGGGGGGGGGGGGGGGGGGGGTAAGGCCAGCCTGATCTACATAGCAAGCTTCCAGACAAGCAGGACTACACAGATCCTGTTTCCAAACAAACACACACACACAAAGGTATTTTTCTCTCCATAGACTAAAGCTGAAGGCTGGGCAATCCCAAAGAACACAGGCTTTGTATGCTCCCACTCTTAGAAAAACAAAAACAAAACTCTTCCCTCGCCTCTTTGCCCTCAAGCCCTGAAAGCATTCTTAGAATATGATCATTGGGAGAGCCCAGGGAGCAGCTTCCAAAAATCTCACAGGAGGGCAAACAACATGGCCCAGCTGGTAAGGGCACTCCCCACCAAGCCAGACTACCCCAATAAGTTATCTAGGACCCAAGTACTAGAAGGGGGAACCTGCCGCGATTGTCCTCAGATTCTCATAGGCTTCCCTAATGTATATATGAAACTCCACACACTGAACAAACAGAAGTACAAATGGACAAAACGCAGATGGCTGGGTGAATAAGTGAGCACTGTCTTCATCCCAGTAATCCCAGCACTCGGGAAGTAGAGATAGGGGGAGATCTCTGAGATTGAGGCTAGCCTGATCTACACATAGTAAGCTCCAGGGTGGTGAGAACCTATCTCAAAATCTATGCGTGCAAAATAAAATATAGCTAGAGACACTTAAACACACCACCTCCAGGAGTTAACTAAAACATGGCTCTAGCCCCATCTCCCTAGTTCCCCCAAGTACTGACACCCCACACGGTCTTCTTTCCCCTTCCTTTCTCCAATAAAAACAAAAAAACAACCAAAGACCATTTTCCAAAACAAAACACCAAATTTATTCAGCAGACATTTTAATTATGAATCCTATAAATCAGGACCACCACAATTTCAGACACTCCGTTGCGAAGTGTACATCAATAGCCACATCTGGAGGATGAACGAGCCATTGAATCTTTAAAAAAAAAAGGGGGGGGGTTAGCTACCTTAAAGTTTGGGATGGCACCTCAGAAAGGGTGCCCTCGGGTTTCACAAGGGGGGAAAGCCAGCATTTTCTCCTCCGGAAGTCACAGTTTTAAAAAACAGTTTCAGTCTCTCACCAAGAACTGGCAGGTGAGGACGCAGGAGAGGCCCCCTCCAACTCTACAGAGGGCCAAAGAGCAGAAAGTGTGCCTACTGCTTTCACCCCACTCCACACACACCACAAACACAATGGCTGCAGGGAGGTCAGGAGGTTGTTCATGACTATTTTTGAGAAAGCTGGTGCTACGCCAGTCAAGAGTAGCCTAGCAGGAGTTCTGGAAACAAAAAGCACAGAAAACAAATAACTCTTCCTCGGGAGACTGCAAGCAAGACACTCTGGTCTGTGCTTAGATCCAGAAAAAGAAACAGGGGTTAGCGCTCACAGGAATCCCACAATACCCCACTCAAAACCTGACCTTGAGTCCAAGTTGGCAAGGTCATTTGCATGTCCCCATTTAAACTCATCTCTCCCCATCTTCGAGAATCCACCAAGTAGGTCCCAACGCCCACCTTCACAATCACAAACTAAGCAGAAGAAAGCAAGCGTTGCCAACCCACCCACCTGCCAACTTTTTATGTTCTTCACCCTAGAACCTCTCTGCTCTGCAATTGTAGCACCATATTTAGAAAGCTTCTCTACCCGAAAATAACGAGATCATATATGCCTACTATTGGTTTTCAAGTATTGTTAGAAGCCCTCCCGATTCCCGCCCCTGCCAGCCACATCTATAAACAATCCAAGCACACGACGCCCATGGGCTAAGTCAGGTCCAAGTAGATTAAGTAGCTGCCACAGTTCTCCCGGTAGATCCTAGGTCCTCGGCTGCCGGTGCCGCTCAATCGAGTCCGTTTTCTCTAACAGCCACTCGCGGTCAGTAACTTTGAGGCTGTAACCCGAGGGATGCACGACAGCTTCAGCTCCGCACTGTCCCGGCCAAGACACTGTTGGATCCGCGTAGCTTCGTCCTCTTCTTCCTCTTCCAGGGACCCTGGGTCAGAGCCAGGCGCCCGAGGGCTGCAAGATGACCGAGTCCGGTCCGCTTCGGCCACCACCGGACCCCGGGGCGCTCGCGGGGCTCGTGGCCGCAACCGCGGCGACCGCTCGCTGGAGCCTGCGCACCGCCTCCTTGATGAGGTTTCCCGAGAGCACGAGCTGCTGCAGGAGCCGGTGCGGGTCATCGTCGGCCGCGCGCGCTCCGCCTGCGGTCCACCGCCGCTGCTGAATTCTCCGAGAAGCCACGGCGCCCGGGAGCCACCCTCGCCGCCCCGGCCCGGGAAGCGCGCTGGCGCCCGGGGAGATCTCTGCCACGCAGTAGGGCGCCGCCCGGCCCCGCACGCGCCCGCGCTCCCCCAGCACGCAGCGCACGGCCCCCGGGGGCGCAGGGTCCCCGGCCTCCGCTGACCCCACCGGCCGCAGCAGCCGCCTCGCTGGGGCCCCGGCCTTGTCCACCGGCAGCGTCGACAGGACACGCGGGGGCTCGGACGGGGGGCCCGGCGCCGCACACAGTGAGGCCGGGCCGTCGTGCGCCGCGTCCAGCTGCAGGGTCTCGCCGATCTGGGCGATGAGCCGGTCCACGTCGGCCGAGCCGCCCAGAGTCACCGACTGCTGCAGCAGGAGGAAGCTGTCGTCGTCCTCCTCCCCCTCCGCCTCGTCGCCGGCTTCCTCCTCCTCCTCCCTCCCGCACGGCATGGCCCCCCGCCCGGGCCCCCGCGGCTGTGCGGGCGTCGCTGGCGACTCGGTTGGCCGCGGGCTCGGCGGGCCGCGGCTGGGGCGGGAGAGGGGCGGAGGCCCGGGCCGGGCGGGGGCCGAGCCTAGGACGAGGAAGTAGGGACCACCTGGCAGTGGCACCGCGCGCCTCAGAGCCGCGGGAGCCGGAACGCGGCCGGCTCGGGTTGATTTGTAAACAATGGGTGACGTCGCGCGGCTCCTACCATCACGCGAGGTCGTGGGGGGAGACGTTCGCTGGAAGATTTAAGGGCCCGGGACAGCGTGCACCATGCGAGACCGATGCCCACGCTCTCTGCCCAGTGCTAGCTTATATGCCTGTGAGCAACTCCCGCTTTGGGGTACCGCCTTCGCCGAGCCCAGGTCCTAGGACCCGTGGGAAAAGAGGTACCCTCGGAGACTGCCAATTGGCTTCTCCCACTCGCGGACACACCCCCCAGCACACCCAGCCCCTCCTCCGCCGCGCCCGCTCCATCCCCACGTGTGGGCAACGCCTGCGCCGGCCCCGGGGAGGGGCGGCCCCGAAGGTGGGGGCTGGGGGAAGAGGAGGAACCGACGCTGCTGGGGAGCGGACCCTGTAGTCAGTGCTTCCCAGACTTCCTTCTGTCCCTGCCATTCTCAGAGCTACATCGTTGCTAGAGTTGACTTTTTTTGTAGTTCAAAGGAAAATGTTCTGGTAACGATAGGATTTAAACGAGATTAACAGACTCTTCTCTGTACATTATACAGCCACACACAAAAACATTGCAATTGCATTAAATTATAACCGCTTTTTCCGGTGATTGCACGCGCTTTGAAAACACTAACGATTACGTAAGTTTCCATTAAGTGCTTGTAATTGTTTAAATTCCTTCGGCGGTTGCTGTTTCTCTGATTTCACCGTTGTAATAATGTGACTAATGCTCTTTCCCATAAAACTTTTCCAAATTTATGATTCATTTTTCAGAGTACATTCCTAAGAATGGAGTTTTAGGTCAAAGGATAAGAGTATTTTTGAGTTTGGCCATTTTATATTTTTGTAAATATATGGAAAACCTAGGGTGAATGTACTCTTATTAATATGTGATGTACGTCAGTCATTGAAATCACTAGATTTTAGTCATTATTGAAAACCTTACTGTGTATGTGTGTCATTTTACAGGTGAAATTGACATTTTTCAGTTTGCCTGTCCTTTTAATTTTTTTGTTTTGTTTTGGTTATGGTTATGAATAACCATATTTTTTGTGACAGCTTTTCTCTGAGTAGCCCTGGCTGTCCTGGAACTCATCCTGTAGACCTGGTTGTCTTCAAACTCAGAGATCTGCCTGCCTCTGCCTCCCAAGTACTGGGATTAAATAAAGGCGTGGACCACTGCAGCCGGCTTTCTTTGAGACTTCCAACAGTGGTAGATCTAGTTGCTCTGCCTTGTTGCTGTTATTTGGAGGGTTTTGTTTGTTTCTCAAATCCATTGGGAGTTGGGTTTTTTTCTGTTTGTTTGTTTTGGGGTTTTTTGTTTGTTTGTTTTTTGGGTTTTTTGGGGGGTTGTCTTTGTTTTAGGGAGATGAAATGAAATTAATTTCTTCCTCTCCCTTCCCCCTCAGCTTGCCAGCCAGGGCTGAGACCGAAGAGTGTTGTCGTTCCAGTGTCCTGAGGAACAAGGAGGCTGTGTCCTGAGTTCCAAGATGCTGGGAACTGGTGGTTATGAGGGATGGGTGGGGCTGGGAATATTCTGATCAGTCTCATGAGAGCCCAAAGAGCCCTAAACTGGTTGTACAAAGACCTAGATTCAAGTCTCACCCCTATTACCAGCTGGGTGTGGGACTCCTGGACAATCAGTTTACAAGTGTTTTCACTTGTAAAATGGAAAAAAAATAATCCCCACCCTGCCTCCTTTGGAGATTGTTTTCAGGATCAAATGAGGTGATGGGAGCAGGCTGTGTCAGGCATTACACAAATGTACTGTGAGATTAGGCCCAGTGGTTTACTGACAGCCTCTGGGCGCTCTTCCAGCAATTCCCTGGGGAAAGAGCTAATATCTTAATAATAAAGGTTGTCCCCTGAGCCCACTAAGTAATGCAGACCCTGAAGGCAATCCTTCCTAGGGCTGGATTGGCCCTTGGAATCCTGCCCTGGGATGGGTTGCGGCCTTCCTGAAAGCACTATCCCAAATTTCAAGGTGAGTCATAACTACAGCAGTTCTGCAGGTTTGGGTGAGGGCACCTTCCCGTCAGGCAGCTCCCTCCCCTGTCTCCAAGTCTCTTCACACACTTTACTGTCGAAGGCTGGAGGCTGCTCTCCCCAGAGATAAAGTCTCATTTTCATTCTGATGGTACTTACTGGAGAATTTCAAGGAGAATGAAAATTACAAGAGGGCTTATGGATTTCTCAGCAGAGTTAAAATGGAATCCCCCACCCCCCTCACCCCCCACCCCCTCACCCTGTAAGATGATGCCTGGCTGTAAGGAGAGAAACGCAGTTTTATGCTCCATTGACTTTAAACATTAATGGGTCTGGCAAAGCTATTGTTTCTAACCCAGCATTCCTGGAAGTTGTTTTGTCTTCCTGTCAGAGTAATTCCAACATTGTTCTTACTACTGTAGGAAATGGAGCCGGGAGATGGCATTAAAAGAAGAAAGAAGGGGGGGGGGCTTCCTTTTGTAATGTTGCTTTTGTGTGGAGATTGCTATGTAAATATGCCGGGCTGGGGAGGTTAGACTGTTCATTACAGAGATGAATGCCTTGCAGGAGACCGGCTCCATTTTCTCTGGACACTTCTCAGGAGAACTTGGGAAGAGAAGTGCAGTGCTGGGCCAAGGGGAGGTGGAGAGGAATACCCTAGGTTAGGAAGCAAAATACAAGATGTGAGAAAGACCCAGATGCAATTAAAAGTAATGAGAAGGTATCCAGAGGGGAAGCAAGGAGAGCGGTGTGCCTGGCACCCTGGCTACCAGCCTGGAGAGAGACATAGCAAGCATTCAGAAACGTCCTGGGAGGAACTCGGGACTCAGCATTCACTCAGGCCACATAGAAGCCCTCCCTCCCCAATGAGTTTGTCTACCTCACGGGCCTCATTTTAACATACCTGCCTCCAGAGACACCGGCTAGGGCAATGGGGAATCCCATTGGGTCAGGTCACTTTTTTTGTGTGTGTGCCTCTGATTACTAATCTGTAAGATAAGGGGATGCTGTAATCTGGGAGGCTGATGGGTAGTGCTAGAGTGGAGTTCTACCCCAGGGAGCAGCAATGCAAAACGGCAGGGATGCCCATCGGCTCATCTGTAGATGAGTGGATAAACAAACTGATGTAAATGGAAAAAGAAGGAAGCACAAGCCTGGCAGTGGTGGCACACTCCTTTAATCTCAGCACTCAGCAGGTGGATTTCTGAGTTCGAGGCCAGCCTGGTCTACAAAGTTAGTTCCAGGACAGCCAGGGCTACACAGAAAAACCCTGTCTCAAACAACAGCAACAACAACAACAAACCACCATCTAGAGGCTAGAGAGATAGATAGCTCAGTGGTTAAGAGCACTGACTGCTCTTCCAAAGGTCCTGAGTTCAATTCCCAACAACCACATGGTGGCTCACAACCATCTGTAATGGGATCCGATGCCCTCTTCTAGTGTGTCAGAAGACAGCTACAGTGTACTCATATACGTAAAATAAATAATTTTTAGAAAACACCATCTAAAGGCCAGCTGGATAAGAGTGCTTGCAGACAAGACTGACAACCTGCGTTCATTCCCCAAGGCCCAGCGCTATGGTGCACTCACACACGAATAAATGGGGCTGCGAAGATGGCTGAGTATGAGAGCACTGGCTGCTCTTCCAGAGGACCCTGGTTCAATCCCCAGCATCCACAGTGCAGCTCTCAGCAGTCTGTCACTCCAGTCCCAGGGAATCCGATACCCTCTTCTGGCCTCCAAGGGCATTGGGCACACATGTGGTGCACACACATACAACAGGCAAAACATTCATACACATAAAACAAGATATACAATGCAGAAAATAACAACTGCCTTCAAGAAGCTAGAGAGAGCTGGAACCCTTGCCCATCCTCAGAAGGCACGTGAAACGATGCCCCTTGTTTAGGAAACACTTTGGAAGTAGCAGTTTTCTCTACTGCTATAAACTCTCTACATGACCCAATGAGTCTACTTTCAGGATGCCACCCAAAGGAACTGGAAACATGTCCACACAGACAGGCACAAGAACGTTCACAGCAGAATTAGTCATAGTTTTGAAGCTGAAAAACAGTAGGTAGATAAACAAAATTGTGTGTGTGTGTGTGTACACAATGGAGTATTATTCAGCAGTGTGAGAAAATAAACAATCAGCCAGGTGTGGTAATGCATGCCTGTAATCCTAGCAACCAGGAGGCTGAAATGGAAAGATTGGCTTGAGGCTCACACAGGCTCCACGGTGAGGCCTTGTTTCAAAATGAAAACAAAGCAGACACAAGGAAACCTTTCTGGGATGCTCACAGTGTTCTTTACCTGCAAGCAGGTAGTGGTCACACTAAAAGCTGCAGAAGTACCTCCAATGAGGGACTTTTATGGCATGTACATCATACATAATAAAACAACTCTTTTTTTAAATAGCCCTCTCAATATTTATTTCTAACTACTAAAATATTGTTTTTATAAATTTTAAATTTTTTGATAATTTTTTTATACAAAATAAGCATTTAGTGACAATAGGACATTTTATTGAGATTTGTATTCATGATCTAAGAGAGACAAGTTGCATGTAGCCATTGGAGAGTGCGTTTGTGCCCTCTGCCACATATGTGGCCAGAACCATGGGACCCTCCATGTGTATTCTTTGGTTGGTGGTCCAGTCTCCGGGAGCTCCAGGGGGTCTGGCCAGTTGATGTTGTTGCTCCCTCCATGGGGCTGCCAACTCCCTCAGCTCATTCAGTGCCTTCTCCAACTCCTCCATCCTAGACCCCACACTCAGTCCAACGGTTGGCTGTGAGCATCCGCCTCTGTATTTGTCAGACTCTGCCTCAGCTTTTCAGGAGACAGCTTATCATGCTTCCATCAGCAAGCATTTCCCAGCATCCACAATGACATCCGGGTTTGATGGCTGTATGTGGGATGTATCCCCAGGTGGGGCAGTCTCTGGATGGCCTTTCCTTCAGTCTCTGCTCCACACTTTGTCTCCATATTTCCTCCTGTGAGTATTTTGTTCACCCTTCTAAGAAACACTGAGGCATCCACATTTTGGTCTTTCCTTCTTCTTAGGCTTCTTATGGTCTGTGAATTGTATCTTGGGTGTTCCAAACTTTTGGGCTAATATTCACTTATCATTGAGTACATACCATGTTTGTTCTTTTGTGACTGAGTTACCTCAAACAGGATGACATTTCCTTTTCTTTTTTCTTTTTTTTTGGGGGGGGGAGGGGTTCTGAGACAAGGTTTCTCTGTGTAGCCCTTGGCTATTCTGGAACTCACTCTGTAGACCAGACTGGCCTCAAACTCAGAAATCCACCTTCCTCTGCCTCCCAAGGGCTGGGATTAAAGGTGTGTGCCACCACTGCCCGGCTCAGAATGCTCTCTCCACAGAGTCTTTGTCTCTGAGGTACACAAGGTGACCCTTGGCCTGGTGAAGCCATCATGTGTACTTGGAGTCTCAGATCTGATACTTCTTATATGGTACTGCTACTCAGGCCAAGGGTCTGTTTCTATGGGGCTTATCTCCATGGGTCCTGTTTGCAGCTCAGCATCCCTCAGACAATACCTCACTATCCTGTTCAGTCTTTATTGGTTTTAGTAAGTGTTTCTAAGGCTGGAGAGATGGCTTAGCAGCTTGGAATGTATACTACTCTCTCAGAGGACCCAAGTTTGATTTCTAGCACCCACATTGGGCAGCTCACAACTGCCCAGAACTGATTCCCAGAGAGATCTGATGCCTCTGGCTTCCATGGGCACCTGCACCATTCGTCCTCTCTCTCTCTCTCTCTCTCTCTCTCTCTCTCTCTCTCACACACACACACACACACACACACACACACACACATACACACGCACACACAAAATGACTAGGGGGCTGGAGAATAGGCTTAGCTGTTAAGAGCACTGGCTGCTCTTGCAGAGGACCCGCATACCATTCCCAGCACCCAGCTCTCAGCCCCAGCCCACAACCCTCTGCAACTCTAGTTCCAGGGGATCTGATGCCCTCTTCTGACCTCTGTGACCCAGAGCCTTGTATCTCTTAGGCAACAGTTTTATTACTGAGCCACATGCTCAAAGTTAAGCTTTTGTTTGAGTGTTTATTTCCTTCTACTTCCTTTTAGTCAGAAGTTTAGCTTGAAGTGCTAAGTACACAGATGTCCGTAACTTTTCATACTCCATCTTTCTGACCGCCAAGCAGACTCCTGACTACCTTCTTGAAATGTAACCTTCACTTAACCTCCAGGGTACCATGCTCTCCTGGCTGATCTTTCTTTTCCTTTTCTGTTCTATTCTCTTTTCTTTCTTTCTTTCTCTCTTTCTTCCTATCTAAATAAAAAGGTTTGTTTGTTTATTTACTTTTTTTTTTTTTTTCAACAGGATACCAGGGTTTTTCTGAATTGCCCTAGCTGTCCTAGAGCTCTATTTGTAGACCAGGCTGGCCTCAAATTCACAGAGACCCACCTACCTCTGCCTCCTAAGTGCTAGGATTAAAGGTATGCACTATCATGCCCAGGTTATATCTATTACTATGTTTGTTTGTTTTGTTCAAGACAGGGTTTGTCTGTAGCCCAGGCAGCCCTGGAACTCACTCTATAGACCGGGCTAGCCTCAAACTCAGATTTGCTTGCCACTGCCTCCTGAATGCTGGGATCAAACGTATATGCTACTACGCCCAGCTTATATATCATCATCATCATCATCATCATCATCATCATCGTCGTCATCGTCATCATCGTCATCATCGTCATCATCATCATTATTATTGTTTTATTTTTAGAGACAAGGTTTTTCTGTGCAACAACCATGCTATTTTGGAACTGGCTTTGTAGACCAGGCTGGCCTCATATCCCCTTGCCTCTGCTGGATTTAAGGTGTGTGTCACCATGCCCACCATTATATTTATATTTATAGTCTCATATAATATCTTTATTATTATATAAAATATAAAAAACTTTATAGTGTGTGTGTGTGTGTGTGTGTGTGTGTGTGTGTCTGTCCTAGGAGACCAGAGATGCTGAATCTCCTGGAGCTAGAGTTACAGAAGGTTGTAAACTGTCCACTGCAGGTGCCAGGAACAAAACTAGAACCCTTTAAAAGAACAGTGCACATCCGTAACCACTGAGCCATCTCTTCAAGGCCCTGATGTTTCTGCCTCGCTAGTTGATCCTCCTCTAGTTCTCATTTTGGGACACCCCAGCCTCAAACCTTCCAGGTGACAACTCTATCGCTCACTTGTTGATATTCCAGTCCCTCCCACCCTCTCCCCTATTTTGACAGCTCCCCCCCTAGTCTTGAGTCTCCTGACAAGTTGCTAGTGGCGGTTCTCACAGGATTGCCCCAACTTTATCTGGGAGCAGGCATAGGAGGAGACACTTTCCTGACCCGATCCATTTTTGTTTGTTTATTTGTTTGTGAAAGATCATTGGCTACCTGGCGATGATGGCACCTGCCTTTAATTCCAGCACTTGAGAGGCAGAGGCAGGTAGATTTATGAGTCACAGAGTGAGTTCCAGGACAGCCAGGGACACACAGAGAAACCTTGTCTCAACAAACCAAGAAAGATTATTGGCTGTTGCAAGGATGATGGTCTCGAATAGGATAAAAGATGGGCCGATGGGATGGCCCTCACCAGAAGTGACCACTCCCTCTTCATTGCTCCTTTGGTTGGGCAATCCTGGCTTCCAATCGGTTACTGGAAAAGGCCAAACTTCTGCTTCACGGGGTCATATGCTATTCTTCAGTCTAGGTCATTTTTTTTTCTCCACAACTTTGCCTGTAGCCACGTGACCCCAAGGTGGAAGAACTGTCTACTCCCCAGTCATACAGTGATTGTAAAGACAAATGGCTTTGAGATGGGTCCACTAGTTTGCTTCTGCCAGGCTTGGACACCTGGGACGTTTGAACACTAAACCTCTCACCCTTCAGGTCTTAGCCAGTGGACCCTCCGAGTATGGCCTCAGTATTAAATCCCCTCAAGGCATTCATGCCTTCCTCCAGGGCATTTTTAAAAATCATGTTTGTATAAATTATTTTATGCATATGGATGTTTTAGCTGCATAGATGTTTGTGCAGCATGTTGGTACCTGATGCTCTAAGAGATGCTGTGGGTTACCATGTGGGATGCTGGGAATCAAACACAAGTCCTCTGGAGAAGTAGCCCCTGCTGTGGAACATCTCCCTGTTCCATTTCTTCCTCTTTTTTTTCTTTTTCTTTAGATGTATTTTATATGTATGAGAGTCTTTTACCTGTATGTCTGGGCACCATGTGCATGCCAGGCCATAAGTAGGAGTTGGATACAAATGAATTAGAGTTATGTATAACCAGGTCCTCTGCGAGAGCAAGTGCCCTAAACCACTGAGCCATCCTTCCAGCCCCTTTCCTTGTTTTTTGTTTTGTTTTGTTTTGTGTGTGTGTGTTTAATCTACCTCCATTTCAACTGCTTTTTTTTTTTTTTTTAAAGGATTTATTTATTTGTGTATTTGGGTAGTTTGTTTGCATGTATGTCTGCATACCAGAAGAGAGCATCAGATCCCATGAGACTAGTTATAGTTGTGAGCTACTGTGTGGTTGCTGGGAATTGAATTCTGGACCTCTGGTAGAACAGCCAGTGCTCTTAACCACTGAGCCATCTCTCCAGCCCCAACCTCCTCAACTTTGTGACAGTAGGAATCCTGCCTGAATATCTTGCCACTATGTCCCACCACCTCCAAGCTTTGGTTGGAAGTGCTTCACTCTGAACAAGTGCAGAAGTGTTTATGGAAGTAGGGGGGATGGTTGAGGAGAAAAAAGAAGGAACCTGAAGGAAACAATGGAGGCCGACTTGCAAGTCAGCTCCACCTCCTCACCTAGAGCAGTTCCGTAATTGGTTCTTGTGCTAGTGATGCATTAGGAGAGTAAAGAGCCCCCCAGGGGAAGTACGGGGAAGAACAGATACTGGCCTGGCAGCCTAACGTGACCTTTGCAAATTCACAGCCCAACCTCTTGGTGCCACCACATCCTCATCCTCTCGGGGCTGAGTGTAGCAGGTTGTGGAGGGTATGGATTTGAACTTCCCACGCTTGGCCACATAAGTCCTCAAACCATGAGTCCACCCAGACTTTGGTGGTGGTGGGTGGAGCTGAGGTAAACTGCTAGGTGGGAATCCTAAACCACAATCAGAATGCAGTCTACTGTAATAGGAGTCACAGAGATGGAGGGTGTGTGTGACTGCCCCAGGTAAAAGCTGTACCAGCCTGGGCTGCCAACTGCTGCTAACCGCCCCCATGTAGGAGAGCCCCAGTGATCAGGTGTGTCTGGTTGTACATCCCAGACTCTGTGTGAAGTGCTAAGAAAGGGAGCACATGTGACCCATGTGACAATCCTCATCTTGGCAGGGAATTATCTGAGTCACCACTTGCTGATTACCATGTATGCTTTGGGTGCGCCCCACCTCCCTGTGAGCAGCAGTACTTGTAGTTGGGATGATTAAGAGGGCATGTTTAGATAAGAATTATTGTACTATGATGCAATCAGTATGCACACTGTATAAAATCTGCTCAGGATGATAACTACCTCTAGTCATTTTACGAGCTTGTTTGTTCTGTGGCCTCAAGTCCAGGAGCTCTACTGTAATAGTTCTGGTTAAAAGCAAGGCTTCAAAGCCTCATGCAACCCGCAGAAGAGCTGTAAAGATGCATAGGCCCCTCCTGGGTCCATTCACAGATCCATCGCCTGGTGGCTGGGCTTCCCATGCTCTTTGCAATTGTGATTTCTCAACAATAAGGTCTAGAGGGTACCTGTAGGTCTTCAGGGTGACATCACAAAAATAGAAAAACCAAGCTGCCCTTTGGACATTACCCTACAGGATGGAGGATCAGTTATCCGCACCAGGCCCTAGAAGCAGCTGACTGTCTTTCCTTTGCAAGAGCCAGAAGAGCTGGGCTTAGAAATTTGATCCAGGCATGCCATGTGTGAAGGAGCCTGAGCCTAATTAAATCTCAGAAACACTTTACTGCAGCAGGGAACAGAGAGTCTGGTTCACACAGGAGAGAATGATCTTTCCTGCTCACTTGCTGTGGTGGGTGTTGGGCCCCAACAGGCTGCTGGAGTAGGGGGGGGGAGGTAGGCCAAAATCCGCAGGCATGTCCCATCACAAGGACAACACTACCAATCTATCATTCATGAGGTCCCCTCTCTGTTTCTTAGTTGCTTTAACCACTGATTTTGACTTAATGCAAAGCAGAGTATGTTCTGGCTAATCACTGTATCTTGGATCATTACATTTCTCCTTACAAATTAACAAATTATATTTTTTTGCTGGGTGTGGTGGCACATGCCTTTAATCCCAGCACTTGGGAGACAGACAGGCAGATATCTGTGAATTCAAAACCTGCCTGGTCTACAGAGTGAGTTCCAGGACAGCCAGGGCTACAAAGAGAAACCCATTTTCAAACACCAAAAAAAAAAAAAGACAGAAAAGAAATTATACTTTTGACTAGATTTGCTCCTGAGCCCAGATTTTCTCTTGAACTTGTTTAATTCTGGTTTGAGATTTGCAGAGCTGACCACACAAACCCAGCTCTCGTATGAGAATATAGCACCAAGCTACAATTCTTATTTGATTTTATTATTGGGAGGTGGGGGGTAGAGGGGATGACTGGTCCCGTTACGAATCTCACACTTCAAACTCACAGAAGTCTGCCTGCCTCTGCCTTTAGAGTGATGGGATTAAAGGTGTGCACCATCATGCTCAACCTATAGGTCTTAGTAAGTATTCTGTTGCTGTGGAGAGACAACCATGACAGAGGCAATTCTTATAAAAGAAAGCATCTGCCGGCCGTGGTGGCGCACACCTTTAATCCCAGCACTCAGGAGGCAGAGGCAGATGGATTTCTGAGTTCGAGGCCAGCCTGGTCTACAGAGTGAGTTCTAGGACAGCCAAGGCTATACAAAGAAACCCTGTCTCGAAAACCCCCCAAAATTTAATAATAATAATAATAATAATAATAATAATAATAATATAAATAAAAGAGAGCATCTAACTAGGGCTGGCTTACAGTTTCAGAGGTTTGGTTCATTATCATCTGTCATCATGGAGCGGAGCACAGCAGGCAGACATGGTGCTGGGGAAGCTGAGAGCTCTACATCCAGACCAATAGAAGAGAGACACTGGGTCTGGCTCTAGCTTTTAAAACCTCGAAGCCTACCCACCTAACACACTTCCTCCAACAAGGCCACACCTCCTAACCCTTCAAACAGTGCCGCTCTCTAAGCGTTCAAATCTACAAGCCTAAGGGGCCTTCTTCCTAAAAGCACCACACTATACACCGACTTCACTGGTGATGGACCTCGGCCTTGAAATCCTGTTCTAGAGGGCTGGGCTTGTGGCCTAGTCGACAAAGTTGTTTAGCACGAACAAAACCCTGGGTTTGATACCCAGCACCTCACAGAATGGCTGGCTATAATCCCCACAAAAGGATTAGAAATTTCAGGTCATCCTTGGGTATACATCAAGTTCAAGGCCAGCCTGGGCTACATGAGACCCTTTGGAAAAGAAAAAAAACATAACAACCCATTGCTGAGTATGGTGATTTTAATCTCAGCTCTTGGAGAAACAAGCAGGAAGACCCCTATCAGTTTATTCCGGGCCAGCCACCATTACATAATGAGACTTTGTCAATAAAGCAAACGGGGACTGGGGCTGTGGTAGAGGTTGAGAATACTTGCTCTTGAATGGACCCACTGAGCATTTCCATGGCAATCAATGGGATGGTGTGGGAGGAAGCAACCTTCTGCTGTGCAGCCTCGGCCTTCAGTGACTTGCTGTCAGCTAACAGCTTCGGAAGTGTTTCTAGTGACAGTAGCTACATTAAGCATAATTTCAGGAAATGGCAAACCAGCTTACATTGTCCCAAATCAGGGTTATTTTCTAGAGTACAGTCATCTATCCGATCATAATAATGTATATCAAAAATAGAACAAAGAGCATTCATCATGTCATTTTCTAAGTATTACGTACAATCTAGCATCAAGTGGTGGCTTTAAATTCCTGCGTAAGCAATGGGCAGCATACTTAAGGGCTCCAAAAGCCTTTATAAATAAGCTGAGCTTCATCCACTGGGCAGATGCTCTAAACTGGGCCACTGAAATATTTACTCAGGTAAAAACTTGGTTATAAGACAGGTGCAAATGTGTGCTTATATTTAAAAATGGTTTCTTCGGAGCTGGAGAGATGGCTCAGAGGTTAAGAGCACTTGCTGCTTGTACAGAGGGCTCAGGTTCAGTTCCCAGCATCCACAGTGACTCACAAACATCTGTAACTTTAGTGCCAGGGCATCCAAAGCCTTCTGCCCTCCACAGGCACCAGTCACACACACACTCTGCCTATACACATGTGCAGGCAAAACACTCATACATATAAATCTGTTTTTTTGTTGTTGTTGTTTTGTTTTGTTTTGAGACAGGGTTTCTCTGTATAACCCTGGCTGTCCTGGAACTCCCTTTGTAGACCAGGCTGGCCTCAAACTCAGAAATCTGCCTGCCTCTGCTTCCCAAGTGCTGGGATTAAAGGTGTGCACCACGACTGCCCAGCTATTCAGCTCTTATTTTTAAGATTTATATGCACGCCAGGCAGTGGTGGCGCACACCTTTAATCTCAGCACTCAGGAGGCAGAGACAGGCGGATTTCTGAGTTTGAGGCCAGTCTGGTCTACAAAGGGAGTTCCAGGACAGCCAGGGCTACACAGAGAAACCCTGTCTGGGAAAAAAAAAAAAAAAAAAAAAAAGCCGAATAATTTAGATTGTAAGTTTGAAGCTGGTTTAGGCTTACATAATGAGACTCTTGTCTTCAAAACAGTAAAGGAGCCAGGTATGGTTCTGCATACCTGTAATCCCAGCACTTGGGAGACAGAAGCAGCCAGATCTCTGTGAGTTCAAGGACTCTCTGCCAGGGTTACTGTGAGGACTTGTCTCAAACAAACAAACAAAAAGCAAAACCAAGTATCAGGGATGGGGATATAGCTTTGTGGTAAAGCTCCAGCCTACCATGCACTGTCCCTGTTTGTCCACAAGCACTACCAAGTACTATATTTCTGTCAAAAGAAAAGCTGGTGGAGTGGACTAAAGAAGAAACTGGGACTCAAGTACAGAAGGGACATGTGAGTCTCCTAAAAGATTGAAGCTTCTGCTTTTACTTTTCTGTTGTTTCCCAAATGTTCTGTGACTCTTTCCTTCATAATGAAATACAAAATATATTTGAATTTGGATTACTCTTTGAAAGAACACAACCAAGAAAAGCAGCGGGGAAAGGACTCAAGACTGAAGACAGTGGCTACTAGAATATCATCAACAGTTTCTCACACCGCAAACCAAACTAACCTTTCCATGGCTGCTCGGACTGTAGAACAGACTGTTAACTTAGTGAAGGCAGCCTCTCTGCTGGCATTGAACCACCAGGACAGTCACCACCAAGCCTTTGCCACAATCATGAGAAGGAAAATAAAGGCAGCCTAACCTGACTCTTGACTAAGGACAGTCACTTGACTGTTGCCTTTGTAAGGCCCAGTGCTCAAGCACACTCCCGTGGAAGAGCTGCCTTCTGGGTAGCATGTAGTAAGGTGGGGGGCAGGGTATAGATTTTCCTTAGTTTACAAGAATGAATGGAAGGTGGATTCAGAAGAGAAAGCCTGGAAACAACTCAGATTCCGTCAACAAAACCCAAAGCAGCCAAGTTGTAAATGTAGATCTTGATGAAGCTTACTTTTCTACTATCCCTGTGATGGAATGACTCCCTGTGTGTGCAATGCTGTGATGGTCTTGTATTACATGTCCCCTGTGGACAGAAAAAGAGCACCCACCTTCCATAGTGTCTTTCAAGCATCTGAGTTCCTAGGGCGGGAGACCAATACTTGCCCCGGCACCAAAGCCCAAACCTCAAAGTCTATGTCTCAGAGTTCAATACCTCACTAATACCAACCTTCCTGGGTCATCTTTCCTGCCCTCCTTGAAAGGAAGTGGAGCTCCTTGGAAGATATAAGCAGGTCAGCTTCAGGCTTCTTTGTAAAGAATCAATCCTGGGTGATTGGCTCAGACCTATCCTCCTTGACAAGAGGCTTCCTAATACATATGGCTCCATTTCCTGAGAGAAGAGGAGCCAGGAAAGACCTGGGCCAAGATAAATGTGAAGCTGAATGGTAATAATGGGGGTTATGATTGGATAACCTTTGTAAATCCATAATAAAACTTTTGGCTATCTTTCTAGCTTGATCTCCCACTCTAGATTTCTGTGAGGCATGTAAACAGTGCAATCTGGTCCTCAGATTCTTATTAGCCCAAGACCCTGGGTGGAAATGCCCTAGCATGAAAGACACTGAATCCAGAAAGGGCTTGGGTCCTCATGGAGAGTGGAAGAAGCAGTATGAGAGGCAGGCTGCCAAGAATGGTACAGGGTCTGCCAGGAGCATCATTAGTGACCAAGGAATTAAACCAAAACAGAAACTCCTTAAGAACAGGTATGTTGCAGCTGGGTGGTGGTATGACACACCTTTAAACTCAGCACTCGGGGAACAGAGGCAGGTGGACCTCGGAGTTCGAGGACAGTCTTGTCTACAGCATGAGTTCCAGGCAGGCTAACCAGAGCTGTCCAGAAAAATCCTGCCTTGATGGAAATAAGTGTGTATATTGGTCTCATCTCACAAGAAAAGATATGAGCCAGAGCTCACTAATGATGACAAAGCATACTCCATACACTAGAGTATGAAGACAGCCCTAGGCAGGGTCCTCTACTTCTGGGCTAATGGGTCAAGTGACCTTGGAGCAATGCAAAGGGCCAGTGGGAATTACAGTACACAGCTAGATCTACATAAAAGAATGAGGGAAGATAGGTGTGCTGGTCAGTTTTTTGTCTACTTGACACAGCTTGAGTCATCAGGATTAATGGCCTGCACTCTGTAGGGGCATTTTCTCAATCACTGACTGATGTGGGAGGGCCCAGCCTGGGCCACCCCTGGGCAGGTATAAGAAAAAAAGCTGAGTAAGCAAGTAAGGGAATTCCTGTACGTTCTCTGCTTTGGTTCCTTCAGTGACTGTTGGAGCCAGGAAGGGCTCAGTAACTCTGCTGAGTCAATGGACAGAGATGCTGATAAAGGCTTGTGAACAGGGGCAGCTCAAGATGCTGTCAGCCACGGTCTCTGCCTGTTCCAGGTCCCTGGTGCTTGACCCTGGGATCCAGTAACCAACCATGGGTATTCACTGCCCCTTCCACCTTCTAATGTCACTTTCTGACTGTAGGGAGCCCTCCTGACACAGGTTAAAGTTATGGGCTAGAAAGACTTGTGGGAGTTGGACAGGAAGGGGTCAAGCCACTCTGTTCTTATCCCTGGAGGGGCAAAGATGAAACTCTTGTTTTCAGGGTTGGTGCATGATCATGCACATTTATTCTTCACCTGGTTACAGCAGATCTTACACATGCAGACCACAGTCTGCTCTCATGGCCACATTGGGCAGAAAGCAGAGCACCACTTAGGGCCTTCTCAGAGGTAACAATGTCACATTTCTGCTCCTAGATGCTGACAATGTTTCTAAAGGACATTTGGAGTTTCCAAAATCCTGGGCATCTCTCTTGGAAAGGAGTCCTGGTTCCAATGAGTCTTCTCTGTCCAGGTTCAGCAAGGTTCACACCTGGAGTTGGTGTTAAACATCATGGGGGCTAGAAAGGGGCCCTGGACTGCAGTAAATTCCCAGGAAGGATTCAGGGCCGACGATCCTTTCTGCGGAGTTTGTGTCCCACCTGGGATCCCCGCTGGGCAGCTTTCACCAGACCTTTAAACTGTCCCTGTAGCTTCACCTTTTTCCTGCAGGAAAAAAAAGAACAAATGGACTGTGTTCCACTGAGAACAGGTAGTGCTGATACCTGTGGGGCAGGACTGTGGTCAGCTCATGGAAGGCTGAGGGTGGCAAGTTCAATGACAGTCTGAGATCCTGCATAGGAAACCTGGTCTCAATAGAAAAATAATTAATGAAATGATGGGCACCCCTGGCATAGCCAGGGTGAAATAGGCAGACCCTGTGTGCCCTGACCTGGTCACTGTACAACCCCCCCCTGAAGAGACCCCCTCCATTTTTCCTCTAATGCACTCAGATAAGGTTAGGGCTGCTCTATCCAACCATCCTTCCTGCTAAAGGCCGGTCTGCAGATACCTCTGTGACTTCCATTTGGAACTCATTCTCCTAGGAACAGAACACTTGCACGCACTCCTGCACACCTCATGTGGTCCCCATACCTACACCAAAAGCCCCATTCAATGATCAAACTGGAAATAACTACATTCCCAACAAGAGGAAGATCAGAAAAGCAAATTATGAAAACTATTACAGCTAGTGACGATGGGAGCCAGAGAGATGGCTCAGCCGTTAAGAGCACTGACTGCTCTTCCAGAGGTCCTGAGTTCAATTCCCAGCAACCACATGGTGGCTCACAACCATCTGTAATAGGATCCGATGCCCTCTTCTGGTGTGTCTGAAGATAGCTACAGTGTGCTCACATACATAAAACAAATGATTTTTTTAAAAAAAAAACAACAAAACCCCAAAACAACAAAACAACAAAAAAGGTAGTGACTATGCAGAACGCACAGATGCCAGAACCTCTGTGTGATCTAGGATCATGAATCATTTTATTTTTAAGGAAGAATGAGAAACTCCTAAGAGGGAAAAGCGCTCCAAGGAAGACGTATCTGATGAGTCTTAGGTTTTTAAAAATATATATTTTCAGATTTATTATTTTATGTGTTTGAGAGTTTTATTTGCATGTGTGTATGTGTACCATGTATGTGTCTGCCAGAAGGCATCGGATCTCTAGGAACTAGAGTTACAAGTGGTTTTGAGCGGGCTGAAGAGATGGCTCGCTTAAGAGCACTGACTGCTCTTCCAGAGGTCCTGAGTTCAATTCCTAGCACCCACATGATAGCTTACAACCATCTATAATGGGACCTGATGCCCCCTTCTGGTGTGTCAGAAGACAGCTACCGTGTAGTCACATACATAAAATAAATCTTTAAAAAAAAACAAAAACAAACCAAAACAAACAAACAAACAAACAAACAAAAATACCAAAAGGTTGTGAGCTGCCATGTAGTTGCTGGGAATCAAACCTGGGTCCTGTGCAATAGCAACAACTGTTCCTAACAAGCCAGATTTCCCATCCCCACCATTAGGTTTTAAAAGATAGTTCAAAAAAGGCATAGTGGCTCACTCCTGTAATCAGGAAGATCAAGAGTTCAAGGTCAGAGAGCTGTAGAGATAGCTCATGGGTCAAGAGCACATAAAGCTCTTACCGAGGACCTAAGTTCAATTCCCAACATCTACCTTAAGTGGTTTACAACTACCTGTAACTCTAGCTCCAGGATATCTGATACCTTCTTCTGGCTTACCCAGGAAATTGCACACATGTGCACATAAGTGCACATAAACACATATAATTAAAAATAAATTTTTGGTTCCCCCCCCCAAGACAGGGTCTCAGTGTGTTTCTTTGGCTGTCCTAAAACTAGCTTTGTAGAGTACGTCCAGTCCGGCCTCAGATTTACAGAGCTACACCTGTCTATGCCTCCCAATAATCCCTAGTGCTGGGACTGAAGGTGTGCAACATCACTGCCTGGCCAATCTTTTTTTTTCTTTTTTCTTTTGTTTTTCAAGACAGGGTTTCTCTGTGTAGTCCTGGTTGTCCTGGAACTTGCTTTGTAGACCAGGCTGATCTTGAACTCACAGATATATGTCTCAAGTGCTGGGATTAAAGGTATGCACCATGACCTCCTGGCCAAGGAATCTTATGGGGGGAGGGGGATGCGGAGGTACAAAAACCAGCCTTGTTTAGATAGTGAGGTTGAGGCCAGTAAGAGCTGGCCTCTTCCTCACTGGGAATGAGGCAGTCTTTCCCCCCCCCCCCCCCCCCCCCCCCCCCCAGCAGTTCAAATCAACAATACCATACCAAACCAGAGGCAGGTAGTGCACAGCAGCACTGGGGAAGCAGAAGCAGGTGGATCTCTAGGTTTGAGGCCAGCCTGGTCTACAGAGCACCTTCCAGGAGAGGGGAGAGGGAGACGGGGAAAGGGGGAGGGGGAGAGAGGGGGAGAGAGAAAGAGAGAGGGACTGACTCTGTCTCCAAAAATCCAATGAATGAATAAATATAAATAAAATAAAAATGAGGGGCTGGCACAATGGCTCAGCAGTAAACGTGCTTGCGGCCAAGCTTGATAACCTGAGTTTAATCCCTGGAGGATTTTATCCCTGGAAGGAGAGAACTGACTCACACATGTCTTTCACATACACAACATAAATGAATATAAAAATAAAATAAAAACAGGTCTGGGTGGTATTTGGCCGGTAAAATGCTTACTGTATGAGATGGACTCCCCAGCACCCATATAAAAAAGCCAGGGGTAATGACACGCACCTGCAATCTCAGAGGATGCCAGAGACCTGACATTTGCAGGTTAGACAGTCAGGGAGAACTATCTCAACAAGAAAACATGAAGATCAATAGAAGACATCTACCTGATGGTTGGCTTTTAGACCTCACACTCATACACAGAGGCACAGACACTCACATGCACAACCTGCCCGTGAGGAGCCCCTATGCCACCATACCTGCGGTTGAGCTTGGTTCTGTTGAGTGGGACATAAGCATAAGGATCCAGGCGGCCCTTCTTCTTCACATCACCCTTTGCCTTCTGCTCATCCAGAGAAACAGCAAAGGCAAAAACAAACAAATGGCAAAAGCCTGAGTCAGAGTGTGGAGCTCCTTCTCTGCCCCGACTTCAGTCAGCCTTACGTTTTCTGCCCCCTTCATTTTCTGCTTCAGGTGGCATTAAGCCATTTGTCGAGGCCTCCAAGTTCAGATGCCATGACCTAAGTGCCCTTTTCTTCTCTGGCCCAGGATGGCAATGGGCACAGATCCTCCTTGCCCTTCACTACCCCTGACCACAGCTCTCACCTTGGCCTTGTATTCAGCTCCAGGTGCAGCCTTCTTAGCCACAGGGCGATGGATGCCAGAGCCTCCAGCTATGGAGAAGCACAGAGATCATGAGTTAGGCAGAGCCAGAGTGGTCCCCTCGGGGAGGCGAGAGGCACCTCTTAAAGAGCCTCCAGGAAGATGACGGACAAGACTAGGAACTTGGTTCCATACCCTGGCAGGCAAAGTCCTCCTTTGAAGAGACACTGCCCATGACTCCTGGGAACACACATACTCAGCACTGACACAAATGACCCACATTCTCCAAAGTTACACTCCTAACCCCTGCCTGTGGACAGGGCATTTCCCATGCCCCACCCTGTTCTCATTCTGGCACATAAGTAGCTATTTATTCCACCATGTAGGTGGGAACTGTACCTTACTGAGGCAAGAAAACTTGCCCAGGGTCAGCTTGTCTCTTCTGGCCTGGTCTTTAAAAGTCATAGATGGAATCCTGCAATGCCATCTCAGAAAGCCTCTCTGATAAGAAACTGCAACTCGAGAGACAGTGTGATGGAACAAGATCACACAGCTAAGTAACAGCTGGGCAAGGTGTCCTGAGCCCAGGCTTCTAGTCCCATGGATTATAAGGATTTTTACCCACAGTATTATCTTAGTTCAGGAGGGAGCCAGGCTCTGAATGCAGAGGCATAAGCCAAGCCATAGCTCCTTCAGCAGCAGGGTTAGGATGACATGGGGTCTGGAGAACAGACTGCTACCAGATGAAAGACTGCCTCCGAAGCTCTGGACCTCCAGATGCACTGTGAGCAGAACCAGAGCAGACCCCGTGGTATCCCTCAGGAGGAAGGAAGCAGAAGAGCCACCCTGTTGCTTCCAATGTGGAAAGGAACCCTCTGACCAGGGTCTAATTTGGGGGTACTCAATAGAGGCTAACATTTCACAAGGGCTTACAAGCCTCACAGAAGGATGGCTGGGCAGGAAGGAGTGGAACTAAGGGGCTTGCCGAAAGGGCTAGATTTACCATGGACAAACCTAACCATTATGTTCTCTGAGGCTAGTATCTCCTTGTCCCTCAGTCTAGTCCTGACTCAGGTTGACAACAGATTGGTCAGCCAATCTGTGGAGTTGTCAACTGAGTGCAACTTCATGGCTCTGCCTTCCTCTCTCTAACTCCCAGCCTGATGCAGAGGAAGGGAATTTAGGTCCCAAGGAAAGAAAGGACACCTTACCTTGGTACCGAGGTGGGATCTCCAGCTCATCTTCCTCATTCTCCCTCTGCCGCTTAAGTTTCTTTTTCTATGAAGATGTAACAAGCAGTGAGCAAAGGGCCAAGACAACCCCACTACTGAGGGCGGGAGCAGAAGCAGTGACCTGCTTTGATGACAAAGGCCCTCTGCCAAACTCTCACCCCAATTGCACAGAAGTGCAAGCCCACAAAGGGAGAGTGATGATCTCATATCACACAGTTGGGGCGGGACAGGGCTCTCCCCTGCATTCTGACAACTGGATTTCCTTCTTCACACCCCAAAGCTATTGAAGGAAGCTGGAAACCTGACATCAGCCAGGCTGCCTCCCTACAGGCAAGCCAGGTTCCACCTCTTTCCCTCATCAGTACCTGGGTAGGTGGAAGACCCTGGGCCAAGCTAGTCATTACAGTCCCTCAATGGTCAAGAGGTTCAAAAGTTATAAGTCAATGGACACATGGTCAAGTATGATACAGCACATGCTAATAAACACCTACTGCAAGCCTGGTGCCAATATTAGAAATGCATGGGAAGAGAAGAGGACCTGTCACAGGGCAGCCCACAGGGATATTTGGGCTCAGGCACTAGCAATCAAAGACACTACACAATGGGTAGGGGTGTGGGTGGGTTATCCAGGGGTGACCTAGCTCTCAAAGCTGGTTCCTATCCTTTGGTCTGTGACACCAGCCTGGGAGCCTTCTGAGTCTGTAGGTGAGGTGAGGGCTACGGGTGCCAGGCCAAGGGATCATGATGGATGAACATGTGTCCAGTAATATGGATGCCAGGTCTGATGGCTATAGCACAGAACTGTGAATATTTACTGAGGACCAGAAACTGGAGATGTGGGACTCAGGCTGTACAATAGAGGATGATGGCTGAGCTTTATTAGCCAAGGCTAGCCCACTAACTGGTCTTCCGCCAAGGATGTTTTGGCCTTTAGCATCTTATGCTCCCAAAACCATGTACACAGGAGGACTCAGCAACTGCTACAGAGAACTTTGAGATGTTGGTGGCAGGAGCTGACTTATAGGACCCAGTCACTGATGTGGTCATCACTAGAGCGCTCTTGCTGCCTTGAGCTAAGATGTCTGATCTTGCTATCCCTAAGCTGAAATCCATCTACAGGGGACTATGGCCAGTCTTTGATGGCCAGGAATAAGAGGCAGCTGCCAAGAGATCACCAGAACCCCTATGAAGGTTCCAGAAAGTCCAGGAAGGCCTCAACCAGAATAATGTCCAGGGAATATGAACAATGATAAAGAATGGCTACTGCTCAGTCAGCACCACTAAGTACCAAGCTCTCTACACAGAACCCTGGACTGGAGTATGTCACTTTACACACCCATCCACACTGCCCCAGTAATCTTGTACACTGAGGGAGAAGGGCAGATGCATGTTTGTATGTGTATAGGGACTAGGGCTTGGGAGCCCTGGGCCAGGATGGGGCCAGAATTACTCACACTTCTGACACTGGCATTTTCCATCACATCGGTCATCTCTTCATCTTCCCCTGGAGTCAGAGGACAGACAGGCTCATGAGTATCTGGGCATCCCTGACCAACCTTATCCCATGTCCTCTCTTTAGCAGAAAGACAAGACATTAACTCCAGTCCCAGAAAACTGCCCTCTCCAGACCTGTGTCCTTTTTCATGGGAAACTAAACAGCTGTCCCTCCTCCATTCCAACCATTCGGCCCCTTCACCATGTGAGTGACTCAGAGAGTCAGCCCCACCCATACATGCCCTCACTTAGCAAAAGGACAATTTTACCCTCCTACTCAAGAAACTCTTTTGCTCACTCTGTGTACTGGTGCCGTGTGGGAATAATACAAAAGAATGAAGCTGACCATCTGGAGGGAAGAGATTCCAGTAGCAAAGCAACAGCCAGAAGACAATAAAGACAGTATGTGTAGGGGCTGAGAAGGTAGCTCAGTGGAGCACCGTCCTAGCATGTACCAAGTGCTGGGTTCAGTCCCCAGCACTACGAGAAAATAAACCAGCCAATAACTAAAGATGTAGAGAAGAATGACAACTGGCATGTGGGCGTTCTGTGCAGGATGAGGCCTAGTGGCTAAGGGACCCTAGAAACAACACAAAGGAACAGTGTGGGAGCCTAAAGAGCAGAGGGGCTCCCCACAGGAACTGCAGGAATCAATCTACAGGAGCCTGAAGGGCACCAAGTGTGGGAGGGAAGCAGAGAAGAGTCTAAGAACAGCACAGCCACCTGTATAGTAAGCATAGATGGGAGCCAGCAGAGAGGAAAGCAGGTGAATCAAAGACCTACAGCTCAGCAGCGAGAGCCACAGAAGCCAGAAGGCAGATGCTTGACCTCACAGCACTAGGAATAGAATGCAGCACTTCTCGCATTCCAGGCAAGGCTCCCTTACTGAGTGGACCACTGTGTTTGGGAAGGCTGACATTCTTTTAGAAGGCATGGGTGTTTCTATCTAACTGATGGTGTGTGAAGAGGGATCTGGAGAGACCAAATGTGTTTGTCTGAGGGGACAATGGTACAACACAGAGCTTAGGAAGTTATGGGTATCTCACAGGCTGGTTCTACCTGTCTCTAAATCAGCTTAGGGCTCAGCTGGTTTCCATTAAAAACGGAACCAAACTGAACCAAACAACAGAAAAGGCATAAGGAAGGAGAAGCAGAAGAGAAGCTCCCACCACGCACAGCGAGGGGAGAAGCTCCCACCATGCACAGCGAGGGCAAAAGCTCCCACCATGCACAGTGAGTTCTGTTTAAACTGTTGTACGTATACTGCATAAAAAAAGTCATGGGAAGCCAGGTAGTGGTGGCGCACGCCTTTAATCCCAGCACTCAGAAGGCAGAGGTAGGTGGATTTCTGAGTTCAAGGCCAGCCTACTCTACAGAGTTCCAAGACAGCCAGGGCTATACAAAGGAACCCTGTCTCAAAAAAACAAAACAAAAAACCAACAAAAATCATAGGTAAATTAATAAGTATAGAAAATATATGAAATAAAAAAATGTTTAGTGTGCTCAGGAAATTCTGAGGAGCCAAAACGTTCAGAGGTGGCCTTATGGTAAGCTTCTCAGACCTGCTTCTATGCCTCCTCAATTAATGAAAAGTCAAGAGCCCTCGAGTGAGTGAATGAGTATCAAGCCAGCAGAGCCCTGGCCCCAGCTGCCAGAGCAACTGCCCCTCTGTGGAGACACCACCTTTAGTGCCATCTTCTTCTTCCACCTTGTCTCCATCTTCCTCCTCCCGTATGATAAGCCGGCCATCAGCACTCAACTTGAAGCCATGGTCCTTTTTCTTGCCCCGCCCGGGCCCAGGCTGGGTGGCTAGTAAAGTAGTTTGGCATAAGGTGAAATAGGTTAGTCCTAACCAACTCATTCCTTCCTCCCTCAGCACCCCCAACACCAAAGTTCCCAACTAGATGACCTTTAGCCCTTGCCCACAGGCCATCTACAGAAGCCAACTCCTGCCCCCACCCATGAACCCAGCAAAAGGGCACGTCTACTCTGGGTCCCTAGCTCAGCTGTTCTTGCTCACCAAGGACTCGATGGGCCACCTTGGGATCCAGGAAGTTGAGGGGCTCATCGCCACCACCTTCCTTCAGCCATGCCCGGCTCCTCTGTCGTGCCAGCTTCCGCTGCTCCTTGCCCTGGCCTCTTTCTTCCTCATCTTCATCCTCAGAGTCAGCCAAAATCTCCTCAATGCTAAATCAGAGAAGTCTAACATCAATGCACAATGGGACAGGGGACCTAAGGCACTGCCAGGACAGGTTTGGGGTAGGGGTAGACTAAGGCTCTGGGGCTGTGCCACGGTCTTACCTGTCACCTTTGCTCTGGACAGGCTCCTCTTCCTCTTCCTCCTCTTCCTTCTCCTCCATAGCAGCCTGGCTCAGGGCTCGATGCTTCTTGGCTCGGGTCTCAGCTTTTCTGATGTTCATCAGGACTTTGTGGTATTCTGCAGGTAGCAGACTTTTCACCAACTCGAATCTGAGTGGGACAGAGAAGAGTTGTCTAGAGGTACTTGCCAGGGATCCCTCCCTAGGGGCTGGAGCTATTCAGGAACCAGTAACCTTGCTTGTGGCCCCCTAAGAGACCAAGAATCCCATATCCCGACCCTACCCCATTCAAGTGCACAGACCCAAACTTTCGGATGAACTTGATGAACAGGTTCCGAAGCTTCATGCGGAAGTGCCGTCTCATGTCATCTGACAACTTCCCGATGGCTTCCATCTAGCAGACAGAGAATCAGGGTGTCAGAGGGAGCATGGGCCACCACTCTGCCCATCTTTGTTTGCTGTGCAGACCAGTGTACAGTATAGTTAGGCCTAGCTAAGAGGGGAGGCACTGGCTGCCCTGTTCTCGGCCCACCTCTTCCTTGGCTCAACGGTCTCCTTACTCTGGAACCCCATCTTTCCTCTATGCTCTCTCTCGTACCACAGCTGTGACTATCCTTCAAGGTGACGACTATACACTCTCATATGTTCTTCCAATGCTTCTTTTACAGCAAATCGACGGGACAGACACCTGACTGTCAAGTGGCCATAAAGGTCCCACTTAATCCTCTCATTCTACTTCACCAGATACTACCCAGCATCCTCAAGTCTCATGCTTCCTTTCTATCATGCAATCATGTTCATCCAGCCTCACGTGGGCGACACATGTGGGTGGCAAATCTTACTATCAGTAAGGTCTCCAGCGGGGCCGGAAAACACGGTCCCCACATATCCTTTAGTGGGATTCAGGAAGATCTAAATAAAAAGAGATACAGTAGATCTCCACTCTAGCCATGTCTTAAACCTTTAGCTCCCAGTTAGGCTGAAGGCTTCTGGAGAATATCCCTGCTTCCTTCCTTGAAGCTAAGGTTTGACTCAGAAAAGATATGCAAGAGAGGTCTGAAGGGTCATGTGACTTAACCAGCTAGAAATGGAAACCATCAGCAAACTATTCCAGCTTGCAGGACACGTGGGTTAGAAGTCCAGAGACCCTACCCCAAGGGGCTTTTCAGATTCTCTGTGCCCTGGCAGGGATGGGAAGAGTGACCCTACAGAGAAAAAGCCCAGTCTGCATCTTGAGACTAGACCTTGAAAATAAGTACTTGGCCTGCTTCTCTACATGTCCAATATGGGAGAAGCCCTGTCCCTTGGTCTTTGGTCAAGCTTCTGTAAAGGGGACATAGGGTAATATGAGATACTATGAGCATTGTGCCATCTTTGTTAGTCAGCACTCTCCTACAAGCCCCTCCAGGGCTCCTTAATGTCCTTCTGCTGCTCTGAGCAGTAGTGAAAACGTTCTGAACTAATGTGACCAGAGTCCCATGGAGTTCACACTTGTACCTCAGGAGCACCCATCACCCAGTGAAGAAAATGGAGCCTCACCACTAGCTGCACATGCTTAGCAAGGTGCACCACATCCATGACCACCACAGCCACCTTGATAAAGCCTAGTGCAGATTTGACCACATCACGTGTCCGGGAGGCCAGCAGCAGGCACACGTTCTCCAGAAGCTGTTCCACTGTGCTTGTCCCCATCAGCCCTGTGCACATGAGCTGCTGTCAGATACCAGAACCCCTCAAACCCAAGACCCACCCAGATGTTATTAGGGCCTTTCTGTGGGTCTAACAGTTTGAATTGCGCAGGAGTCTCCATGCGTCTTCCATCTTAGAGATTAGCAGAGGTTCTAAGAGGTTAGCAAAGCTGCCCAAAGTTTATGTGGTTGGTAAGAGGAGGGACCAGAGCTAAGACACAGGGATGGGCCAACCCTCTTTCTGACCGATCTGACAAAAGTCCCAGGACACTGGGGCCTACAGCTGCTGGGTGTTGCAAGTGTAAGAACAGAGGGAAGACTTTGTGGGAAGAGACTGGGAAGCAGACAGGGTTGGGTTCTAGGTCTGTTTGCTGCATCCTGATGCTTTTCCCCGTTCTGTGCTACCCTGTCCTGATTTGGGGGGCACTCTTTACCCTGACAGCACCCCAGGCCTTCAGGTAAACACTTACCTTTGAACTCAAACAAGAGGTGGGTCAGAGCCAAAATGCTGCAACTGACTGTGGTGACTGCACCCAGAAGGCCAGGGTAAATCAGGACAAGGTATCGCTGCAGAGCCTCTGAGGACAGAGTGGGACAATTACTTGAAGACAGGGTGCTCAGCGACAAGCACTATAGGCCACAGCCAGAACAGGCTAAGGCGTTCCCTCCACCCTTTCCCTAAGACCAGGGCCTTTAAGACTCTTCTCTCGGCCTGAAGGCAGTTTGTCCACCCCAACTTTCATACCACAGTCTCACCTTCCTGGCTGGAGCCAAATCGTAGGAAAGCGTGGCCCATCTCTACCAGCAGGGTGAACGCATTCTTCCTTGCACCCACTGACACCTCCTTGGTGCACAGGATCACCTGGCCAAACAGCCTTGTTAGGACATGCTACCAAGGGGGCAGCCTGGTGAGCAACACATACCTACACACTCACTAGGCAGTGGATGGAGCGTGTGCTCAGCACTGTTAGTTACAGCTCTCACTTCTCAGCCAGCTCTTGGAAACCACACTAAGAAATCACAAAACACACATCCTCCCCTCAACCCCTCACCTCTGGGATGAGGGCAGCGATGAACTCCTCATGCTCAGCTGACAGCTTTTTCACAATATGTACCAGGCACTTCAAACGGGGCTGTGGGCACAACGACAACATTGGGATCCTCCAGTGTCACCCCAGCCCCTGGGTATGCCTGTTGACGCCCTTCCTCCCTTGCAGAGTAGGCAGCCCGGAGCACCCACCCTTTTAGCAGGCGAGGATGTGCTCCGAAGTGAGTCCAGCAGAGTCTTCTTCAGATCATCCAAGTGGCTTTGCACGAAGTGCGACGCAGGGCCCTGAGAACTGGCACACACCTCCTCCAGCACTCGGTAGGCCTTCTTCTGTACCCCATGGACCTTGCTCTGAGTGGGGCAAAAAAGACACAAAGATAATAAGGAAGGGGACTGGGTTCCACTCCATCCCGTGACATTCCCCAAGCATCTACTAGAGAGGATTCAGAAAGAAGCTGGTCTGGAAACAGGAGCCATAGCTTCAGGGACAAAGCCAGAATGGTTTTCCAAGCCATTCTTCTTACCACCACTAAATAACAGGTAATGGGGCTGAGGCGAGGGCTCAGTGATTCAAAGTATATGTTCTTTCAAAGGACCCAGTTCGATCCTCAGCACCCACATGGCATCTCACAACTGTCTGTGACTCCACTTCAGGGGATCTGCTGCCCTCCTCTCATCTATGTGACACCAGGCACACAGTGCAGGCAAAACATACACATAAAACAGAAACAAATCTAAGGAAATAAAAGTAATAAATAGCAGACACTCGAGCCTGGGCTGATGGTATCAGAATATGCTAGGGGATATACCTGGCACTCTCTGACTACAGCGTTCCCTCAACCCCGCTGACTCCTTGTGATTCTGAAGGAATTCCCAGCACTCTCCCAGCTCATCCCAGCCTGTCCTGCACATGTGTGTCCACCTGTACATTCTTCCTCTAGCTACTATACAAACTGGCGGGGAACAGGTCCTCAGGAGGGTGCTACTGGGCTGAACGCTGCACACTGTAAGCCACACCATGAGCAATTTAGACAGGGCCAGCATGAGCAAAGGCATAGGCAGGCCAGCTCTATACAAGAGTGGCTCAGAGTGCATGCTTAGCATCCATGAGAACCTGGGACCATCCAGAAAAAAGAAAAGAGAAAAGAAAAAGAAACAAAAACGCACCAATAAAATGGCTCAGCAGGTAAGTGTGCTTCTTGCCTGATGTGGGCCTGACAACCTCAGTTAAATCCCTGGAGCCCATGTAAGGTGGAAAGAGAGAACTGATTCTACAAAACTGCCCCCAGACTTTCACTTATCCTCACCGTAACATACAAATAATAAATGAAATAAAACTTTTAAGAGGAGCCGGGCAGTGGTGGCGCACGCCTTTAATCCCAGCACTTGGGAGGCAGAGACAGGCAGATCTCTGAGTTCGAGGCCAGCCTGGTCTACAGAGTGAGTTCCAGGACAGCCAGGGCTATACAAAAACAAAAACAAACAAACCAAAAAAAAAAAAAACTTTTAAAAAGAGATAAAACCAAAGGACTTATCTAGAACTCTAACTGCCTAATAAAGGCTAGGTGTGGAGGTGTAAACCTGTAATCAAAGCACTTGGGAGACAGAGGCAGGAGGATAACGAAGTTCGAGGCCTGTTTGAGAGACGTGTCTCAAAAACAGTCTGATGAGGCTACAGTTGGCCAAAGGTGGAAGAAGGCAGACTGGGAGGGCTGAAAGCTGGGGCAGGCCTAGAATGGCAGCAGAAAGGGAGCCTGTTGTTCTATAAGACACACCTTGACACAGGCTAGAGCACCTCTGTACACCTTAGTGACAAATGGGCAGGGAAGAACCCCAAGGGAAGCTACTGTGGGAGTAGCCAGGGCGAGATCTGGGCAAGTAGCAAGGATGGGGATAAGGAGAGCTCACCTCAAGGTAGGGCCGGATGGTAGAGTATAGCTTACTGATGGCAGCTTCATCCGAGTAAGGAGCCAAAGCCACAACCAGGTCCAGGACAGACAATCTGCCAGAGTGAGAAACAGGAAGGGTTTAGAGGACTAGAGAAGGCAGAAGCCATTTCCACTCAGGGTTGGGACCAGGGGCCTCCGAGGCATTTGCAAATGGTAAGCAAGGTAGCGCTGTACTCATGGAGCACTCAGGGCACCTTGGGGAGTACTCGGAGCACCAGGTGCTCTACACAGCTAGTTTTCTGTCCTCAAAGAGCCATGTTGCAGGGACTATTATCATACCTCCTTTACAGATGAGGGCTTAGAGGCAGAGTATGTAACTGGTCTAAAGCCACATGAGCTGGGAAGGAGTGGAGCTGGGATTAAATCCATTTATCTTTAGGATCCATCCATTCTTTAGTAATAATAGACCTCTCAGAACAGCTAGGACATTTGATATCTCAAGACTTCTGGAGTGAACTCAAAGGCTCTACTAAGTATCCTTTGGCTACCAAGCTCTAGTGAGGAAGCCCAAAATATTTTACCTGGTGAAATCAGAGCTGGCAGGATCGAGAACCTTCTCAGTGGCTTTTTCCAGGAAGCCATTCACCAACTGATAGCCCCAGTGGAGAGAGAAACAGAGTGACCATAGCAGCAGGTTCCTGAGTTGGTCCCCATGGTTTAGGTCCCCCAGACCACCTAAAACTGCTGCGTTAAGTCCCCTGTCTTTCAGCACCTGGAGGTGGGGGCTTGACCTTTCCAACACTCAATAGCACACCCCCCCCTTCCCAGCACTCACCTGAGACTCAGTTATGGTGAGGTAAGTTTTGATGGTTTCCAGCACAGCACGGCGAGGGGCTGCCACCTCTCCAGCTGCAAGAGGCTGCCCATACAGGTTGAAGAGGATTGGCAGGAAGTTTTTGGCAAAGCGGCTCACTTCAGCACGGTCAGCCTCTGGCAAGAAGACTCAAGTTTGCATTGAAAGGACAGAGTGGTCACATCCTTTAGAGGACCCCATGGCAGGATTAAAAAGCCACAAGAATGGACCTTCTGCCAGGAGAGGCTGAGGCTAGGGCACACAGAACAAGAAGCCTCTAGGCTCAACACTGACTGCACAATCCACAGGAGCTCTCACCCTTTGGTGATTAAGTATGAGGCAAGGACTAACATTAGCCTCCTGGAGCCCAGCAGCAGGAGCAGCAATGGGAGCAGTACAGACAGCTGCCAACAGTGTGAGCCACAGCAGGCCAGCACTCAGGTCATCTTCTCAGTAGCTCCCACATTTACCTGCTTCACAGCCCTTAGTGATGAGGGTGCGTAGGGCCTGGCACACAGTGACCCTCAGGTCTGGGCGTTCATTGATAGCAGTGCCCAGAGTCCGTGCCAGGCCTTTGAAGGAGGCAGCCACATCTGTGGGCCTTGTGCAGAACCCAGGGAGGAGGGTCCAGATCTGGGAGGAAGGAATTTGGAAATTAAAATGTGACTTGTACCCTGCATGCTCTTTCCCTCCTCCTTCCCCAGCTGACCCTCACCTGCCACTGGAGTGTATCATAAATCTTCGACTCCACTGTGCTGCCTGCCTGAGCCAGGTCCATTGCTGGAAGGTGTAACAAAGACATGGTGTGACCCCAGAAATCCTCTTGGCCAATTGGCCTCATTTTACCAAAACCAAAAGCCCTACAATAAGGATACAAATATAGGTAATACCCTCCCCACATACAAATTAATAATAACACTAATTGTTTTAATAATGAAAACAAATCTGTGAATGTAGGTGTTACAGTTGATACCTATGATCCTAGCACTCAGGAGGCTCAGGAATTCAAGGTCACCCTCAATTACTTATCTGACTCAAGGCTAAATGAAATCCTGTCTGGAGAAGACAAACCAACATCCCAGTGCTTACAGATATGCATTTAGTTACTTGCCAATAAGAAGACTTTTTTCCTGGTTTTTCGAGATAGGACTTCTCCGTGTAGCCTTCGCTGACTGACTTGGAACTCACTCTGTAGACCAGGCTGGCCTCAAACTCAGAGATCCACCTGCCTCTGTCTCCTGAGTGCTGGGATTAAATGCATGCACCACTACTGCTCGGCTGACAATTTTTTATTAACAAGGAAAGAAACTATTTTGCAGTACCAAGGATTGAACTCAGTCTCACACAAACCAGCTCACACCTTAACACTGAGCTACATCTTCAGCCTTGAGAAAGGATTTTAAGTAAAATTACTAACATGTGAGTTATCATTCCAATTTAGTAAAATACATCAGAAAAGAAAACTATAGTAATGTTTTAGAATAATTCTCTTTGGGTGGTTTTTACTTTTCTGTTTAAATGCTTCCTGCATATTCTTTTTTTTTTTAAGATTTAAGAGTGACTGAAAAAATATAGCTAAAATAGGCATTGGAATAGGTAGAGGGACTAACGGCTGCAATCCTAGTACTCAGGAGACTGAAGCAGTACAACTACCTTGGGTGTGAGGCCAGCAAGGGCTACATGAAACCTGATCTCAACAAAACAAAATACCATTAGGAAATAAACTTTTTTTTTTTTTCAAGACAGGATTTCTTTGTGTAGCCCTGGCTGTTCTAGAACTTACTTACTCTGTAGACCAGGCTGGCCTGGAACTCACAGAGATCCCCCTGCCTCTGCCTCCCGAGTGCTGGGATTAAAGACGTGCGCCACCACTGCCTGGCAATAATCCTTTTAATATCCTTAAAAACTTGCTTGCCGGGCAGTGGTGGCGCACGCCCTTAATCCCAGCACTCGGGAGGCAGAGGCAGGTGGATTTCTGAGTTCGAGGCCAGCCTGGTCTACAGAGTGAGTTCCAGAACAGCCAGGGCTACACAGAGAAACCCTGTCTCGATAAAAACCAAACCAAACAAACAAAAACCCTCGTCGCTTGTAAACCAAAGATGTAGCAGGGCATGGTGGTGCACGCCTTCAGTCTCAGCCCTCAGGAGGCAAGGCAGGCAGATCTCCATGAGTTTGAAGCCATATACACAAACATACACCTATAAATCCATCTGTAGGTTTATCAAAGTCTACAGAGCGTTTCCTCAGTATCCACGAGGAACTGGCTGTAGGATTCCCATAGAAATGAAACTCCAAATGGTTATGTCTCTTGTATAGAAAAATGGCACACACACTCATTCCCCTATGCATTAAATCACTTCTAGATGTCTTATCGAATGCCACGGGAAGGACTATTGTTAACAGTATTTAGGGAGTCGTCTCTCTAGTTGACTGGATCTGTAACAGAACCCTGGGATACAGATTCAGGCTGTATACATATAAACCATAAAATTAAAAATTAAAAAAAAAAAAAATCTACCTAAAGGGCTACCATGACAAAGAAGAACTGAACTCTTTCCTTTGATTCAAGATGGAAGAACAAGACCCAGGGGGTAGAGGCTCCTTAGGGAGACCTGGCTGGCCAGTTCCACACTTCTTGGAGAAATGTGGCCAAATGCGTATGCTAGACTCGGTCTTTTTGACCTGTTCAATTGGGACTCCTAGATATGAGGAGGAGGGGGCTCAGACTGCACACAGCCAAGGGCTCCATACCTTTTCTCTTAAGAGTGGTGGCCAGGGGCAAGAAGTAAGTGGTAAAGAAACCAAGTCGTGTTTCCCGAACATGATCCCGGATGACAGGCAGCAGCCAGCTCCGTGGGAAATCCAGAGTCTCCCTGTGGGGAAGAAGGACTCAGTAAGAAGAGGTGGCAGAACCAGACTGAAAGTCCCTCTATGTAGAACATTTAGTGGACACCCTGCATGTGTCTCCTGGGTTCCTGAAGACAAGCAGGGTCACACTTACTCAGAGCCATCGATTTCCAAAGGCACAGCCTGCAGTACCACCTCGGGTCCCATGCTGGTCACTGCAGCTCCCACAGCCTGGTCTAGGGCTGCTGTGTGGGGGAAGTGAGGGGAGAGGCGCAGGTCACACAGGGACTGGAGGCACTGGAACAATGAGAGGACACAGAGACATGATGGCAGGGCCAGGGTGCAACACTGCAGCAGTGCAATGGCTTAGCACAGTCAAAGTCTACGACCAAGCTCCAGCATATGAGAAACAAAATGCCATTTTTCTGCTGACCAGGGAATGGTAGCTGACTTATCAAAAGGCTCCTTACTCTCTAATGGTTTTATTACAGACTCAAGTTTCAGAGAAGGGACCCAAGATATATAGACAAGGCTAGGCTTCATTCCAAAGGAAGGAGCCAGATTCTGGACACAGATGAAGCTCACAGAGATACATACTAAAGACCCAACTGACTCAGTGGTGTGTCTAATCCCTTTTCTAAGGCCCAGGATCTTTTAAAAAGTTCTGTTTCATTTAACGTGAAAAACTACAAGATTTCTCATCCAAATGTAAATTTGTGACCAAGGCTGGCCTACAGCCAACTATGAGCTTGCACTGAGGAGGCAGAAGTGCACTCTCCAGTGCCCATCAGTACCAACCAGCCTTGCTGATTGCTTATATAGCCAGCCTTGCCTGGTTTGCCAATCCTCTAACCCCACCTAGCAGAACAGTCCTTTTACCCAGACAGCAATGAGGAGAAGCAACGAGAAAGGCCCAGGAGCTAATCCACCAGCTGCAACTTGGCCTGGGATCTACTCAGGATTCTCAGTCCTTAGATATTTCACCCTGGGCTAGAGAAACCCTGAGACCTAAGGTGGTTTAAAATAGCATCACTATACTCTCTGTTACACAGCATTTAGAGAATTAAAATTTGAGAAGCTGGAGAAATGGCTCAGCAATTAAGAGCACGGCCGTTCTTTCGGAGGGCTGGGGTTTAGTTCTCAGTACCAACATGGTGGCTCACAACCATCTGTAGTCCTAGTTCCAAGGAGTCTAAGACCCCCTTTCTCATCTAACGGAGCACCAGGCACATATGTGTATATACATACATGCAGATCAAAACTCTCATAATATAAATAAATAAACCTTTAAAAAGTTTCAAAAGGAGGGCTGGAGAGATGGCTCAGCAGGCAAGAATATGGCTGCTTTTCCAGAGGATGGGGGAGTTCAATTCCTAGCACCCACGTAGCAGCTCATCTATAACTCCAGTTCCAGGGGATCTGACACACTCATACATGCAAACACCAATGCACATCAAAGTCAGATAGATAGATAGATAGATCAATCAGACACTCAGACAGACAGACAGATATTTGAAAAAAATTAAAAGGGCCTGCGCGCTGCAGGATTCTAAATCAACTTCAACCCAGGTAACTGGGCTGGTGTGGTGGTTACCATCTACCCTTCTTGCTTTTCCCACACAGTCACCTGGAGCCACGGTACCAGGTACCCGCTGTGGGCACTGTCAACACTGGGGTGGCATAGAGTGTAGACATGTTCTTCCTGGCTAGGAGTCCTCAGACCAAGGACCCAGGTGCCACCAGTGCCCTGGACCCAGGAGCCCCCAACTCACCTTCTTCATCACAGGATGGGCCTGCTTTCCACAAGTTTCAAAGAAGACACCCAGTAACTGCAGCACAGAGCTCCAGGCCGCGTGGAATTTGTATGTCAGGCCCTCTTCCACTGCCCTGCCAAGGAGCAGCACAGTCAAGACCACAGTCCCACTACCCCAGGAAATAACAGGAGTTGGTACTGTGAGCCACAGACCCCATTAGCTTGTAAAAGGGCGGGGGCCCAGGAGGACAAAGTGGAGAGCTAATGCTTAGAAAGTACTCACGCTTTTAGTTACATACTCCTACTGACTGAACAGAAATGAAGGATGCAGTAATATGTCCCATTTTCAGATGAGGAAACAGAGGATCAGAGACATGAAACAACGTGCCAGTCACTGCACTGCGCTCCTCAGCCTGGGTACTATGCTGTCCCATGCTTCCTCTACCTGACCTAAGGGAGGAGGATGGCTGGGAACAGGTGGCTGGTCCCATCTCCCCCACAGTATCTGAGGCCCTGGGGACTTTAGGTAGAAAGGGCCCACAGGAGCAGTGTTTGGGCCAGGGGAAAGTTCCTGATACCTCATGCCAGTTGTACAGAACAGTATAGTCCTCTGTCCCTGTCTATTAGTCACCAGAGCACCAGACAGAACAAACACACCCAGGAGATATACCCAGGGCCCTCTTTCCAGGAACTGCTTATCACACTGTGGCCATGTCTGTGAACGGCTCCTCACAGATGTTGAGGACAACCCAGCAGATTCCATGGTCAGCCTTTTATGATCGAGATGTCCTCTCTTCCCAGCTGTAAGAGGCGTTAATACCAGTCTCCTCGCACAAGGGTCAGCAGTTTCTGTTTTCTGAATGCCTAGCTATGTGCCTGGTGCTGCTCTCCCACTGAGGAGGACTCAAAAGCATCAAGAGGTAGAGGAGATTGCTCCAGATACCTGGAGCTTGCAAGCAACAGATCTGGATCCAAAGCCAGCTCCAGGGCCCAGCAGCTCAGAGGCAGGGCTCCATGAGCCACACTCTTCCATTGCATAGTATGACACCTCTCCTAAGTGCCTCTAAAACATAGCACACCCAACTGGCAGGAGCTGCTCACTCAGGCAGACATTTGGCACTTACCCGGATTCTATGGCACCTGGTACTAGGCGCACTATCCACAGTGGTAAATGGAGCTCAGGTCGTCATACAGAACTCCCAACAAGGTCCCCTTTGTACCCGCCTAATGGGGATGCCACCTTCTCACCTGAACATCCTAGCGATGTACTGGGGAGGACCCGAGGCTGAAGAGGTCACAGAGCCAATGTCAGCAATGTGTGGAGCCACACACTCCTTCAGGATCTCCTACAAAGAGAGGCCCAGACTGTCTAGTCCACGACTATACCCCCAGTTCCACTCATCCTCCCAGACAGCTGCTTTTTGAAGTTCCAAAAGCCTGTCTCCCACTGTGAGAAGCTCCCCAGTACAAAGCTGGGCATGTAAGGTGGCCAGGGAGACAGAACAACAGGCAGAACCTCTTATGCTAAAGCGGCTCTCAGCAGTTCAGCTGAAGTACCTTGAGAGTTTGGGTAGCAGCCACCACCACTTGTGAATGAGGGGAGAGAAGACAGGTTACTGCAGTTCCAAAGAATCGAGCAAGATGGCCTAGCCCCAGGTCTCGCTGCAACCTGTCAAGACAAAAAGTTTCTGTGGAACCTAGTCCTGAGCCTCAGAGACCTGAGCCACTAGAACTCAGGTGAAAACATCTATTGGCCCCCCTGGAAGGGCATTTCAAAAAAGCACTGTCCTTGAAGTAGCAATACATGGGATTTAAGTTTAAGTTAACTTCCTTTAAGTAGCTTGGCACACAGAATGAGAACCTGTCTTCCTTAACAACTCCTTCTTCCCTGCCCCTTACACTTTCCAGAGTCAACTCAAAAGCTTTTACCGTAACATACAAACAAGATAACACAAACAGCTACCATTTTCATAACGCTCCATACCAACTACTGACTTAACAGCAGACGTTTCCCTCCAGCCTTGCAGCAATTACTAAGTCCAATTCCCACTCTGCAGATGAGGAAACTGAGACACATAAGGCCACACAGTGGGGCAGAGTGAAAGGGATTCACACACCCAGGCAATCTGAACCCAAAACGTAAAAACAAAAAGCATCACACTTGAGGATCAGCAAGATCACTCCGTGGTAGGGCTCCCCTCGACCCCGGCCACTAAGCCTGAGGAGTAATCTCTGGAGTCCATCCAGTAAAGGAGACACCTACTCCTGAGATTTAGACATGCATGCCATGGCACTTGTGTAACACACACACATACACACACACACACACACCCCATAACCCAGAGGCGCTGTCCTCTGTGTCTTGCTGCTCACAGCTGGCTAGTGGCTGCTCCAGTGAGGAAGGAACTGTGCTGGACAGAATGGCCATGCTGCCCCACGCTTGCTTTTCTAACATAAGAGCAGGTCCTCACCCACGCAACACAGGCCTTGGTACTGAATGGCCTCTCCAGCTTCTGGCTCATGTCCCTCCCATCTGCATGAACAGTAGGTAACCTAAAGGGAGATCCTAGACTGACTTCCATCATCCCTACCTGACCAAGTTGGTGTGGGCTTTCTCCATGACCTTAAGCCAGGCCAGCAGGGGCTGTAAATCATTCTCACTGGGAACGTAGTCATATAATGCCTAGAGGTGAGAATGAAATGAGCAGGAAAGTCTCAGTCAGTAGTGGCCCCAAGGATGTTGGTTGACTCTTTCTTAGACTCTTGGTGAAAGCACTGTGATGACAAGTCAGAAGTCACAGCCACCTGGCCTCCCCTGCTCCATGCAATCCTCCCAGGCCCAATATTCCAGGAACAAAAGGCTCTAGGAGTGGAAGTGAGGTGCCTCGAACACCTCCTGGGAATCACTGAAGTAGAACCCTTCTCTGAGGAAATGCACTTCAGTATTTTGCAAACAATTTTGGGAAGATGTATGTCTCCCTCTGAAAGTCCACCCATAGATATCTGAGGTTAGAAGCCCTCTCAAGCTGAAATCATTTAAAGTGATGCAATTTCAGTGGACTCTCTCCTGTCTGCAAGCTTGGCTATTCTCCACGGGGGGCAGCTTAGCCCAAGCAACCTCACTACTGTAGAAGGCAGCAGAGCTGGCACCCCAGCAGGTGCCTTCCAGAGACTTACTCTGAAGTCTACCCTCCCCCAACACCAGGCCTCACCGTGATGATCTGGGCGTTGAGTTCTGCTGACAGGGTGCTAGGGCTGGGCTTGGCATGGAAGAGGTTATGGAAGGCCTGCATGGCACAGGCTGTCACAAGCTGCAGAAGACATAACACAGACTTAGCAAGCAAACACAAAGTCCACAGCTGCCCTGGGGCTCTCCAACTCCTGCTCCATCACATGAGCTACATGAAACCTACAGGTCCCCTAGACTCCCAGACACCCTGAAGACTGTTACTCTAGTAAGACATGGCAACCAACAAAAACCTTCAAATGACGTAGGGACTGAGACACAGCTCAGTGCTAGAGCACAAAGGCCCTGCGTTCAATCCCAAGAACACCTGAAACAAAGTGAGGGTTCAACAGGAAAAGTGCTTGCCGCCCAAGTCTGATGGCCTGAGCTTAGTCTCTAAAACTTGTGAAAAGATGGAAGAGTCAAATTCCTAAAGCAGCTCTGACCACACATGCACAGACACACGCTGAGGAATCTGAAGTCAGCTTCCACACAGCCTTAAGATGAGCCAGGCTACTCTGACAGCATGGATGATGCAGTGTCTTCGGCTTGTGGTGAAAGCAGGGTCAGGACAGAGAGTCTCGGCTTCTTAGCAGTGGGGATTACAGACCCATCAGAAAGCCTGGTACCACTAACTCACCCACTCACTGAGTTCCCGGCTACTGTTGGCCCCATTCTTCCTGTGTCTAGCCCTTACCACATGGTTCAAGGTCATGACCCGAAGCAGAGTCTCACTACAGCTCTTCACCAGGCCTTCAGGGAAGCAGGGCAGCATGTCCTTCAGCAGCGTTAACATGTGCAGTGTGGTGGTGGCCTCTTTGGAGCCTGGCAGACAAAGGGGAGTTTTACTCCTAATCCTCCTGTTCTCCCCCCACTTCCCCTCCACCTACCCTGGGCCTAGCTACCTCACCTCCAGACTTCTCAATCTCCTGGATGCAGAACTTAGCAGTGGAGACAGCAGCAGGATGATGGGCGGGGGCCTTTTCACCAAACATGAAGTCACTGCCCTTGAGAACTGAGCACACTCCATGCTGAGCAGCCTTACGGATCTGAAGGGAAAGCAAACGGGAACAAGGGTAGATATTTGGATACTTGGTACAACCGCCCCTAGCAGCCTGATGGAACACCTACTATATAACACCCACTGCTGTATCAGGATCATATACTACAGAATCCTAAACCCACTAGCTAGCCAAATGGCAGAGGCAGCCCAGAGACTCAATCTCTGAGCAACAGGGTCTTCATCTTCAGACAGGGATACAGTCATTTAATTACCAAGCAACACCAGGACCACTGCTCTAAGTGTTAACAAAGTACCAGTAAGCAGAAGACGATACTTGCCTGAGGCAAAAAAATAAGCAAATATAGCAGAAGATAAAAGATACTTGCAGGTACTGGGGAGATGGTCCAGAGGTTAAAAGCACTAGCTACTCTTGCACATAATCAGGGTTCAGTATCTAAGATCCACACAGAGACTTACAACCACCTGTAACTCCAGTTTCTGGGCATCTGGTGTTCTGGTCTGGCCTCCATAGGCACCAGGCATGCATGTAATACACATGCACACATACAGGCAAAACACCCACATAGCTCCGGGTGATGGCACATATTTATTTTTATACTTATTTTATGTGCATTGGTGTTCTGCCTACATATATGTCTGTGTGAGGGTGTTGGGTCCCCTGGAACTAGAGTTAAAGATGACTGTGGTTGCTGGCAATTGAACCCTAGTGCCCTGGAAGAGCAGTCAGTGTTCTTAACCACTGAGCCATCTCTCCAGCCCCAATGGTCTACTCCTTTAATCTCAGCACTAAGGAGGCAAAGGCAGGCAGATCACTTTGAGTTCTGAGGTCAGACACGGCTATATAGTGAGGCTCTGTACCAAAACGAACAAAGAACAAATGACATTCATACACAAATAAAGATTATTTTTTAAAAAGATACTTTGCTGACAAAGTGTCACTGTAATAAAGTGACACTGAAGCAGTGACCTAAAGAAGGTGTGTTAGAGCTGGGCAGTGGTGGCGCACGCCTTTAATCCCAGCACTCAGGAGGCAGAGGCAGGTGGATTTCTGTGAGTTTGAGGCCAGCCTGGTCTACAGGGTGAGTTCCAGGACAGCCAGGGCTACAGAGAAACCCTGTCTCGAAAAACAAAATGAAACAAAACAAACAAAAAAAAGAAGGCGTGCTAATGGTCATACGGACGCACGAGGCATCATTATACATTCCCACCCTAAATTTCTGAGGAGGCAGCACAGACCCTCCTCCTGAGGGCCTGCTATAAAGCAGGGACTGCCCCAGGCCTGGGACTCCACAAAAGAGGCCCAGGCTTACAGACATTAAGTAACTTGTCCAAGGTGAACTCAAGATGAACTAAGAACCCAGATCAGACCTGGGATTGTGATAGGCTTGTAATTCCAACTGCTGGGGAGCTGAGATGATGAGTGAAAGTTCAAGGCTTGCCTAGGCTAGACTACAGAGTGAGTGTGCAGCCAATCTGGGTAGCTTAGTAAGATCCTCTCTCAAAACAATAGAGCAAGAATGCGGATGGAGAGATAGCTCAGTGGTAGAGTGCTTGTCTAGAATGTATGGGGTCCAAGGTTCAATGCTCAATATTGCAACAACAAAAATGAAGCAGGAGGGGGAGGGGAGTAGGTCTGTATGATGCCAGGTACCCCATCAAGACTGCAAGATCCCTGCCAAGGAAGAATGGAGGACTGGGGAGGCTGAAGAGAGACTCAGAAGCACTAGGCTGTGACTGTCCTGCTGGAGAAGGGGTGCTCCTCATTTTCTGGATTTAAATGGACAAGTCCTCAGAAGCAGGGAGCAGAATCTCAGGGAAAAACTCAGGACTTGGGCTGGGATGGTGGTACAAGCCTTTAATCCCAGGCAGGTGGATCTCTGAGTTCAAAGTGAGCCTGGCCTACATAGCAAGTTCCAGGTCATCCAGGGGCTATAAAGTGAGACCTTGTCTCAAAAACGAAAAATTGCAAAAGCTCAGGACTTGGGGGAGAAGGTAAGTGTGTTTGTATAAATTTGTGGACGAATTCAAATCCTCAGAACCTCATAGAAAACAGGAAGGGGCGGGGACTGGAGAGATGGCCAATGGTTCAAACACCTACCGCTCTTCCAGGGGACATGGGTTTGGTTTCTAGTACCCACACCAGGGGGCTCTAACTACCTGTAACTACAGTTGCAGGACACTCACACCCTCTTGTGGCCTCTGTAAGTATATGAACACAGGTGTCACACACACACAAATACAAATAAATCTTAAAAAAAAAAAAAAAAAAGTCAGACATAGCTTACAATATGCACTTGCAAACCCTGAAACTATACAGGTGTAGACAGGAGGATCACAGGGCTTACCAGCCTCCAGCCTTGCTCCAGGCTTAATGAGAGACTCTGGGAATAAAGGAATAAGGCTGAGAATGGTAAGGGTAGCGCACTTTCTGTGTGCATGTGAGACTATGTGCGCGCGCACACACACACACACACACACACACACACACACACACACACACACAGCCAAGCCAGGAATCTAAGTCCTAAGTCCTTTCCAATCCAGCTCAGACCGGTTGGTTCTCAGGCAGCCAGAGTCTCACCTTTGGCTTGGCATGCACGGTGAAGCTCAGCAGTCCATGGTACACCTGAAGGGTGATAGGATAGCCCCAGGCCTCCAGGTCTTGCTTCCGAAGGAGGATGGCCAGGCAGGAGAGGACCTTAAATAAAAATGTAGAAAGTCCCTCAGCTCTACCAGCCACAGGGAAAGAGTCCAGGGTCTCACCAATCCTGGAAAAGCCCAAAGAGATCTGTTTAAGGATCTGTGGGGTACCCCTATAGCACCGCCAAGAAAGGGTCCATGCTTTAACCACATCCACTGAACTCAGGAATCTGCAGGCACTGACCCATCTGAGTGCAGAGGTGGAGCCACTGCTCGCCTGGGCAGATATGATGTCCATGAAGGCTTTGGAAGTATCAGAAAACTTCTTCATGAGCACAGGACTTGGCACACTGTGGGGAAAATACAGAGTCAATCCAGAGCAGCCAAAGAAAAGCAACTGAGACAGGCCTTGGTGTTAAGGACGAGCACTCTGGCCCAGACGTTCAGCAAGGCACCAATCAGCACAGCAGCTCATCTTTCTGCCACTCAGATTCTCATCTTCCCTACCAGCCAGCCTCTGGACTACTAAAAAAGGGCAACACACAGTCACATAACCTCATACAAGCCTCTGTCCTCCCTTGTGTAGCCTGGTGCCAATGATTCAGCCCCACTGCCCTTCCCCAGAAATCAGCATATGATAGCCCAAGTCACATCCAGGGCCTGATGTAGAATGCCTGTGGACATTCAAGAGCCTTCTTTTGATTTTTCCCCCAGGTTTTATATGCATTTGGTCAGTTGGTTTTGTTTTGTTCTTCCAAATTTTATTTTTAATTATGTGTATGTGTGAGATGTATGGGTGGCTATGTACACAAGTACAGGTGTCTGAGGAGGCTGAAGCCACTGAGTCCCCTGGAACTGGAGTTATAGGCAGTTAAGAGCTGTCCACATGGTTACTGGGAACTGAGCTCTGATCCTCTTCAAGAGCAGTGAGCACTCTTATCGGCTAAGGCAGCTATCAGGCCCCTTCGTTCCACTTTTTGAGACAAGCTCTTATCTGGCTCACTCAGCCTGGCTTCAAACTTACTACGTAGTCAAAGATGAATCTGAACTCCTGATTCTTCTGCCTCTATCTCCCAAATGCTAGGATTACAGATTCTCAAGTATCTTTTTAAAATATTTATTTATTGCTAATCATGGTAGAATAAACAGTCACAAAATTCACCAGGTCACATTATAAAAGCTACTTTTAATTGTAAACTTGACACAACCTAGAATATTCACAATGGGAATATTCACTTCCCATTCAGCTGGGAAGTGAATATTAATGAGACTCTATCTACACTGGGTTGACCTGTAGCCATGTCTATGGGTGTTTGTCTTAATTAAGCTAATTTATATTAGAAGACCCACTCCATTGTGTGTGGTATCTTTTCCTAGGCAAGGGATCCTGAACTGTGTAAGACTGAAGATCCAAGACTGGGGAGATGGCTCAGCAGTTAAGAACACTTGCTGTTCTTTCAGAGGACTTGGGTTAAGTTCACAGCACTCACTCTGGGTTGATCACAGCTGGCTATAACTGGAGTTCCAGAGGATCTGACTCCCTCTTCTGGACTCAACTGGACCTGCACACTTATGGTGCACATAAATTCTCACACATATGCATTCTGTGGAGGTATCAGGCGGCAGTGAATCTTTCAAAGCTGGAGTTACAGGCATTTGTGAGCTGCCTGACACAGGATACTGAGATCTGAAACCTGGTTTTCATGTACTCTTAACTGTGGAGCTGTCTCTCCAGCCCAAATATTTTCATCTGTCTGTCTCTCTCATACATACACACACACACACAGACACAGACACAAACACACACTCATTCAAGCCCCAGCCGGACTCACCGCTTCAGGACAAGGTTCAGTAGGTATGCAACAGCAGCCAATGACTCTGGGGACTCCACTGCTTCCATTGTTGTCATCTGAGGGCCAGAGTGAGGGGTATAGACAAGTAAGTAACACAACACACACACAGGACAACACGGGTGGCAGGTGGAACCCACATGCTGTGCTTGGTTATGATCAGGAACCCTCTTCACAGTATGCAGGGTTCAAATCTGAGCCGCCACCGTGTAACTTTGGTCTTATAATCTTATATGTCTTACTTTATTGTTCATTTATTCTTTGAGACTACAATGTATCACTCTGTAGCCCAGGCTGGCCTTAAATTCACTGAGATCCACCTGCCTCTCCTTCGGCTCCCAAGTGCCCTAGTAACCTTTTGTGACTCAGTTTTCTTCTTTTTTTTAAGTTTTGTTTTGGTTTTCCGAGACAGGGTTTCTCTGTGTAGCCCTGGCTGTCCTGGAAAGTTTTCTTCTTATAAAATAGGGATAAGGATATTTTTATCCTGCTTGGCACAGCGGTGGCACTCTCCATTAGGATAAACAATCAACCTATCTCAATAAGAAAAAAGGAAGAAAGACTAGCATCTCGTGGGGCTAAGGATGCAGCTGAATTACCTACCATAGCAGAGATGATGCTGTGCATGGACTCCCAGCTCACAGCACTTAGGAGGCTAAGGCAGGAAGACTGACATCATCAAGAGCAGCCTGGGTTACAGCGGAAAATGTTATAAACCTAACTCCCCACACTGTCCTCCATTATCAGGAAATCTCTGGAAAACTCTGTGGTATATTCATGAGAATAAAAATAGTAAACAGTATGCCAGTATTATTATGGAAATAATGTTGTCCTGTCCTGTCCCTAAAAGGACCATAGGGACCCCTAGATCACACTGTGGAAGTAATTTTTTTCTAAAGGATCTTCCAGTTCTAACCGGTCTTCCTAAGATAGTGAACTTTTGTCTTAAAAGGCTGAGTCAGTAAATGCCACCAGCCTTACCCACAATCCACCAGAGAACGGAAGCACTTTTACCCACTGGAGGTTGGCCCTGCCCCCACAGGCCAGGGGCACCTGTTTTCTCTTGATAGCCCGATTGACCTGCTGCTCTGAACATGCAGCTCCCATCACACACACTCACCAGAGCAGCAAAGTACTCAGTCTCCGTCTCCTTGCCTCCCTGGGATCGAATCACCTCTGTAACCGCAGCCAGCACAGCACAGATCTGCACAGGAGGGGTAAGTATCCACGATGTATCTTACAACCAGGCAGCCCTGGCCTGAGTAGCCCCTTTCCCTTTCTCCTTCACAAATTGATGTCCTGATGAAGCCCAAAGTCAGACAAGATCAGAGCAGATGGAGCACACACCATAGGAGGCCCAAGAACATGATGGCTCCAAGGCCATCTCAAGGACACCATTTCTTATAGAAATACCTCCGTGAACATACACACTGTACTCCGCAGCCACAGCTAGACAGATAGTCAGAAACAGGAGATTGGATATACTATTACAGGGCCAGGAGCCTAGGAGGAGAGGAGGGGAGGAAACAGCAGCCAGAGTGTAACAATCATTAACGTTATACTATTTTAGACTTGACAGACGTTTATTGTTGTTGGTTTTTTGTCTTGTTGTTTTGAGATAGAGTCTGGCTACATAGCCCAGGCTGGCTTCAAACTGACGGCAATTCTCCTGCCTCGGCTTTCCAAGTACTGAGATTACAGCATGCATGGACTACCGTGCCCAGAAAATGAGATTTAAATGTTATATGACCACAGAAAAATAACAATAAAAAAACAAACAATGTGAAGAGAACAATTAGATACAATAACTTAGAAATACTGTTTTGTTGGTGACAAAGTTGGAGAGCAATGGATATAAAATATGACCATATTTTAATAAACCCCAGTAAATCCACAAACATTGAACAAAACTGATATGGAGGTGCACGCCTGTAATCCCAGCATTCAAAAGGCCGAGGCAAAAGGATTACTGTGAGTCTGAGGCCAACATGTGCTACAAAGTGCGATCCAGGCCAACCTGAGCTAGATAGACTAAAAGACCTTGTCATCAGGCAGTGGCACACAACTTTAATCCAGCACTTAGAAACAAAGCCTTATGGATCTTGAGTTCAAGACTAGCCTGGTCTATACATCATGTTTCAGGCCAGCCAGGGGTACAGAGTGAGATCCTAGTCTAAAAACAAAGCAAAACAAACAACAAGTCCTGACTGATGGGGCTGCACATCTATCTACATGGCTCAGTGGTTAGGAATTCTTGCTGCTCTTGCACAGGACAGGAGTGTGGTTCCTAGCACCCACACTGGGTAGCTAACTCCAACTCCAGCTCCAGGAGATAGGACTTCCATGGGCACATGTGCACACATGCACTCACAAATCAAACTGAAATAAGTAAAAAACAGAGTGTAAAGAAATAACACAAAGACTGACTAAATATGTTGAAATGTTAATATTTTATATATACTGCTCAAATACATTAATTTCACCCATTTCTTTTTACTTTTTAAATATAGCTTCTAAAAATTCAAAATTACACATGTGGCTCACTTTACAGCATTACTGGGCAATGCGAGTCTAAAAATACATAGTGACCCATTAACAATACCCACTGGAGGGACTCAAATTGGGAGACTAATTATAACATTTTAGTCTATTTATAGCTCTTCGTATCATTTAGCATTTTGATATTCTTCATTTAAACAATGAAAAATATAAACATATCAACTCTGAAATGTCAATTAAGTAAAACATTTCTTGTTAAACAAAACAAATCCTAACCAGGGTTATTCACCATGAACTTGAACACTGGTGTCCCTAAAATACATGTAAAAATTCCTGTGTGAAGCACAGTTGAGGAGATAAATTTCGAAACAATTCTACCCTCAAGGATTTTACTCAGCAGTGATGTTCTTTAGAAAGTGGAGTCGGGGGCACCCCACATGGCTCAGCTAGTAAAGATACTTGCTTCTTAACCTGCCAAGCTGAATTTGATCCCTGAGCCCTATATGGTGGAAGGAAGAGAGAGGTCTCCCTGAAGTTGTCCTCTGACCTTCATGCTCATGCAGTGGCACATACAATAAAAATAAATATACTTTGTTGAACATGATGACACAAACCTTTAACCCCAGCACTTGAGAGACAAAGGCAGATTGATCTCTATGAATTTGAAGCCAGCTTGGTCTACATATGGAAACCTTGTCTCAAAAAAAAAAAAACAGCAAAAATTTTCGAATACATATGAACATTACCACACACGTTTTTTAAGGGGACTCTGCCCAAGGAGAGTATATGTAAAGGGCACAAAAGGTAAGAGGGATGACACATCATCCAGAAATACCAGCTGCTGTCACCAGAGCTGTATGTAAGAAGTCTTGAATGTGCCCCACCTGCTGCCCTACAAACTCCACAACCAATCTCCTACCTCCTTGTGAGCAGCTGAGTTAGATTCCCAGAAGCGCTGCACTTTGCTGAAGGTGACGTTTGTACAGTCAGACAAACCACTCAGAAATGTTCCTGAGGACTTCTCAGTGAGCGCCACGTCCGGGTCCTGGTCCATGGTCGTCTCAGGGGCTTGGCTTTTGCCCAGGCTCAGGGTCCCCGACTGCAGCTCATTATGCAACTTCACAGCATCAACTGTCAGGTCGCTCTTTCCTGAGAACCAGAGTAACAAGGTAATGGCCCCATTTCCACCCAAACTTACTTTGGCTGAAGGAACAGAACATCTAAGAAACAAACCAGAGGGTTTAGACCCCCAATCCCAGCGGCTGGACTCCGATCGCGGCTTGCCTGCACAGGCCTGTGCACTCTTGAAACTTTCAAAGTCAAGAGAAAGGAAACCCCCAGATCTGTTTCTGCTTCCCTCTACTTCAGGCACAGAGACATCCAGAGCCAGGGTCGTATACTGTACAGAGATACCCGAAGGCTGAAGATGTAGGTTAGTAGTTGCGTATTTAGTTAGCGTGCACAAGGTCCTGGGTTTTCTCCCTAACACTCCCTCAACACATACATAAATCTAAAGAGCCACCCAAGGGTAGCGACAGCCATGTATCCCAACCCTGAGGCCGCGGTATCCTAGACAAGTCATTTCCCTTCAGAGGACAGTTTCCGCATCTGTCAAACTCGAGGGGCGTGCCTTCACAGTGAACCCTAGGGCTGACATTCTAACGAGGCAGGCCGAATGCCACAGATGCCGCTCAAGGAATCCCACGGCCCGGCTACCTGATGGGCGGCTGAAGAAGCGGCTGCGAGCGGCCTGGCGATGGCGGCAAGTGGCGGGGTTGCTGTCGCTGCTGTGGCCTTTCTTCCAGCGCTTCACCTTGGCCGAGACACCGGAGGGCAATTTCCCCGAGCGACCCATGTTGACCAAACGATGGATCGGACTCGCTCAGAGAACACGCGTCCAACCACGCCGAAGAGACAGCATAACCCACCGCAGAACCCACGTGTGTGTACTCAGCCGGCTTCGCGTCCTCTTCCTCTGAGGTCACTTCCGGTCTCCAGTCTGTTACCTTGGGAAAACCAATCAACATCCGTTCTGAGGCTCCCTATTTGCTCTGAGATCTTACCGTGGAAAGAGTGCTGTCGTTTGGGATGCTGTGGGCTCCCGCTGCACCGCCACGGTTCTTGGCCGTGGAGAAAGCCTTATAAAACGGGAATTTCTTTAGAATTAAAAGACAAATTTATGTTACTCTAAAAAAAAAAAAAAAAATCGGTTGTTCAAGCGGAGCGTGGTGTCCGCACGCCTATAATCCCAGCAAACTGGAGGATTGGTGTGAGTTTAAAGCCATCCTAGTCTCCACACTGCGAGATGCAAGATCCTGTCTAAACACAAAAATAACAAAATAAATACATCTGTAACCCCAGCGCCTAGGCAACAGGTAGGTTGATCTCCGTGATTTCAAGGCCAGTCTACTCTAAATATTGATATAGTGAACTCCAAGACATTCAGGGCTTCACAGTGAGAACCTGTCTCAAAAAAACAAAAACAAACAAAAAAACCTAATAAAGTTAAGAAAAAAGAAAAAAGAAAAAACTCTGGATGTATAAAAATGAAAACATCTTGGCCTCACGAGAGAAAAAAGCAACAAGTAATGCTCTAGACCTGCTCTGCAAATTGAAACCACGAGGGAATATCCGGCGGAAAGGCAAAACTGAAGGAGCGGTAGTGCCCTGTTGGCAAGGACGCAACGCTGCTGTCTCCATATGCAGCTGTTGGAATGAAAGGTGGATATGGGCACTTTGGAAAACTGCTAGTACGATATTTTTTTAAAGATTTCTTTCTTTTCTTTCTTTCTTTCTTTTTTTTTTTCTTTTTTTTCTTTTTGATTTTTCGAGATAGGGTTACTCTGTGTATCCCTGGCTGTCCTGGAACTCACTCTGTAGAGTGAGGCTGGCCTCGAACTCAGAAATCCGCCTGCCTCTGCCTTCCAAGTGCTGGGATTAAAGGCGTGCGCCACCACTGCCCAGCTAAAGATTTATTTCTTAAATTATGTGTACATCTGTGTGATAGCATGAATTTAGGTGCCTGTGGAGGCCAGAAGCATCCGATCCCCTGGAGCTGGAGTTACAGGCAGTTATGAGCTGTCTGATGTGCTGCGAGAAACCGATCTCAGCTCTTCTGCAAGTATATGAGTACACTGTCACTGTCTTATACATACCAGAAGAGGACACAGAAAATTACAGATGGTTCTGAGCCACCATGTGGTTGCTGGGAATTGAATTCAGGACCTCTGAAAGTAGTCAGTGCTGAGTCGCTGAGCCATCTCTCCAGCCCTTTCTCTCTGTATTTTGAAACAAGGTCTCCTGTCACCCATGTTGGCTTTAAACTCATCAATTCTTCTGCCTCCACTTCCTAAGTGATGGAATTTTAGGCATGAGCCATAACATCTAGCTTAGTCTAGTTGTACCTACTTAAAACATATGCCTACTTTACCCATCAATTCATTCCTAGATACACACTCAACAGAGGTGATTACTTACTTCCTAAGAGAAGAGATAGTTGAGCACTAGAAATGACCAAACGCTCTTCAACAGAATAGATCAGATCCACTGTGATATGACATGTGATGGAATATTTCATCATTTATAAACAGCAGCTTCTGCATAGTTTACGCAGAGATCTGTTATGTGCAAGTATGATTCAAGATAAACGAAAGACTCCAGACATAAAAAAATGTGTATTCTGTGATTCTATTTAATTTAAAAAAAAACAAAAAGACTCCGGAGTATTGGAATCTGGTAACAGCTGAGAGCAAGCACAAGACATGTAGTTATATGCTAATATTTTAGCGGTTTACATGGATGTATTCACTAAGTGATGACTGTATATTTATATGCTTACCTGCATGTGTCTTAAAAGAGGCTGAAAAAATGGCTCAATGACCTAGCATCATACTCTTGATTGCTTCTTTTCTATTGTTTTATTTTATTTTATTTTATTGGGGGGGGGGTGGATGAAGCAATCAGATCCTTGCCATGTAACACATTCTTGTTTGGGACTCATTGCAATTCTCCTGCCTCAGTATGTTAAGTGCTCAAATTGCAGGTGTACACTACAATGTTCAGCTCACATCATATTTTTTTTTCCTTTTGTACAATACTAAACCCACTGAGCCATCATTTGGAGTCAATGTGAAAATGACTGTTTGTTAGTGACTTTTCTCACTGCTGGAACAAAATGCCCAACAAAGCAATTTAAAGAAGGAAGAATTTGCCAGGCAGTGGTGGCGCACGCCTTTAATCCCAGTACTCGGGAGGCAGAGGCAGATGGATTTCTGAGTGCGAGGCCAGCCTGGTCTACAGAGTGAATTCCGGGACAATCAGGGCTACCCAGAGAAACCCTGTCTCGAAAAACAAAAAACAAAAAACAAAAAACAAAAAAAAAAAAAAAAAGAAGGAAGAATTTATTTTGGCTCACAGTTTGAGGGAATAGTCCATTGAGGTATGTAGGGAAGGCAAGGTGCTAGGAGTGTTAGGCAGCTGCACATGGTGCCTGCATTCAGGAAGCAGAGACAGACGGACGGACGGACGGACGGACGGACGGGCTGATGGTACTCGCTTCCTTCTCATCCAGTCCAGGACCCTGGCCCATTGAATGTTACTGTCCACATATTATGGGTAGGTCTTCCCACCTCAGTTAAACATTCCTGGAAATGCTATTAGGCACACCACACACACCCCACCAGAAATTTGTCTTCTAGGTGACTATAAATCTTATCAAGTTGACAATAAAAATTAACATGGAAAATTCCAAAAACAGCTCCTGGTACTTTGCATGAGTGTAGAGCCACATCCTCACCACAAGAGGGAGCATTTCAAGCCACCTGGGCTATACCCATACAGAAAAGGCTGAAATGTTGTCTAGACTAGGATTTTGCAGCTCGAGATTGAGAGACCCACTCTTCTTGCCCTTTGGCGAACAACAGAAACCTCTTCACCTCCAAACTGTGTGCACAAGAAGCACACTCTGCCCTCCACTGCAGGGCTCACCTCTCAGTAGACTACCAACTTCCCTACACATGAATTCTATAACTAGCTTTCATCAAGAAACTATCAAATCCAGGATTCCTCACACCACACAAGCCACGAGACACTACTCTTAAACCATGAACTGGGACTCGTTATCACTTGCTATGTGATCTTGAGCAAGTCATCTTATTCTCTGTGATCGCTATTCTTGGTTGTCAACTTGATTACATCTGGACTAAAACCAAAATGGTTAAGCACACCTGTGAGGGACTTTTATCTTTCTTTCTTTCTTTTTTTTAAAGATTTATTTATTTATTTGACGTATATGAGTACACTCTAGTTGTCTTCAGACACACCAGAAGAGGGCACAAGATCCCATTACAGATGTTTGTGAGCCACCATGTGGTTGCTGGGAATTGAACTCAGGACCTCTGGAAAAGCAGTCAGTGCTCTTAACCTCTGAGCCATCTCTCCAGCCCAAGGGACTTTTTCTTAAAAAACAAATTAGAAGTGGGAAGATTCACTTCTAATCTAGATCTAGATCTTTGTTTTGGTTTTAGTTTGGCCTTTGGTTTGTTTGGTTTGTGGTTTTTTCATTTTGTTTTGGCTATTATTTTGTTTGTTTGTTTGTTTGTTTGTTTGTTTGAGACAAGGTTTCTCTGTGCAGCCCTGGCTGTTCCGGAACTCACTCTGCAGACCAGGCTGGCCTCAAATTCACAGAGATCTGCCTGATTCTGCCTCCTGAGCACTCAGATTAAGTGTACCAGCACCATTGGGCCCCTAATCTGGATCTTTGAGGTGAGAAGATACATCATTAATCCAGATCTTTTTTTTTTTAAAGATTTATTTAGTTTATGTATATGAAGAATACACTGTAGCTGTCACCAGAAGAGGGTATCAGATCCCATTACAGATGGTTGTGAGCCACCATGTGGGTGCTGGGAATTGAACTCAGGACCTCTGGAAAAGGAGTCAGTGCTCTTAACCACTGAGCCATCTCTCCAGACCCAATCAGATCTTTTGAGGTGAGAAAATCCACCTTTAACCTTGGCCATACCTTCTTATGGCAGCCTATATAAAAGACATGGAAGAAGGAAGCTTGCTCCTTCTTCCCTGCTATCGAGCGAGTCCACTCCTTCACTGGCATTAGAACCGACATCTTTGGGATTCTGGTGTAAACTAAAGAACAGCTGAGATACTCAGCTGCATGTGTACTCAACAACTACTGGACTCTTGGACCTTCCATTGTCACATAGCCATTGTTGGGCTGACTGAACCACAGCCAGTAGCCCATTCTAATAATCCCCCATATATGTTATATACATAAAATTTATGTATATTTATTATCATTTTATTAGGGTTCTCTAGAGGAACGGAATTCATAAAATGAATAATAAATAAATTCTCTGGGCCTCAGATTTTTTAAATCTGTAAAATGGTGATAAAATAAGAATGTTTTCTCATAGGTTTCACAAAAATGAATAAGGAGCATGCAAGCAAGTTGCTGACAACATGGTGAGCAGGGGAGGAGGGGAGTTGCTAAGAAACTAGCCTTGAGTTACAGGGTATGATTCAAGCTTAGGAGAGCACAGACAGCCTCCTCATTCCACACATGAAAAACCTGGTCTCAAAGGGTTCAGTGACTCCCCAAGGACACACGAGCTGACAGCTAGGCAAAGCCTGGAGAGACAACTGTTGGTAGGCTCAGCTACAAAAACTATCTGTGAGGCTCCAAGGAGAGAGCAGAACTACCGCACCCAGAGAGCTAAGGGTAGAAAGAGCAGGAAGGTCCTGCATAAGTCAGTGGTTTTGTAATCTGTTAGGGCACCAGGCAGGAGGAAGGGGAAGTTAAAGGTTAGCCTCTTGTCCCAAAGAAAGAGGAAGTCTGTGGCTTGGGTGTGTAATTTAGTGCTCTAGCTAGCTGTAAGGATGGAGAGAACCTCTAGTGCCCTAAGAGGCTCATCAGGACGAGTTGAGTGGGACACAGTTGCTACTGAGTCCTAAGAAATCTGGGTTTGTTTGTTTGTTTGTTTTTGTTTGTTTTGTGTGTGTGTGTTGTTTTTTGTTTGTTTGTTTGGTTGGTTGGTTGGTTTTTTCGAGACATGGTTTCTCTGTGTAGCCCTGGCTGTTCTGGAACTCACTCTGTAGACCAGGCTGGCCTCGAACTCAGAAATCTGCCTGCCTCTGCCTCCCAAGTGCTGGGATTAAAGGCGTGTGCAACCACTGCCCGGCATACATTATAAATCTTACATATAAATCTTAAAAATAAGAGCCGAATAGCCAGGGATCACTTACATCACTGATTAGTCAACTGTTGGGGGGCTGTTGCTGGTAGAGTAGCCACAGAAGCAAACTGCCCTTGTTCAACTACCCAGAGGTGAGTTGTCTTTGATTAAGTCCTTTAAAACTTGTAAAGCCAGCACTTGGGAGGCAGAGGCAAGTGGATCTCTGTGAACTCGGGCTAGCCTGGTCTACAACGGGAGTTCCAGGACAGCCAGGGCCACACAGAGAAACTCTGTCTCAAAAAAAGCCAACCAACCAACCAAAAAACTTGTGAAGGTAAAATTTTTGCCATGGTAAAGAACAATCTTTCCCAAAGAATCCCCTCCCCCTTTTCTTTTTCCTTGTTGTTTTTAAGAGACAAGGTTTCTCTGTGTAGCCTAGGCTGTCCTGGAATTCACCCTGTAGACCAGGCTAGCCTTGAACTCAGAGAGATCTGCCTCCCAAGTGCTGGGATTAAAGATGTGCGCCACCACTCCCAGGACAATAAAACCTTTTTTCTAGAGAGCTATCTTAGTCTTAATTTAGCGATTGTGTGTGTTTGTGAGTGGTTAGGTATACGTGGGTGCAGATACCCTGGAGCTATTGTAGGTGGTTCGGAGTTGTCAGGAACCAACCTCTGTGAGGGCAACACAAGTTCTTTAGCCCTGACCCATCTCCAGTCCCAAGAACCTTTCCTCTCCCTCTTCAGTCACCCTTCCATGACTTGCCTTACTTTACCAGATGACGTTTTGCTGGGGCTTTTCTGGGCTGTCTGGGATGAGCCCAGGCTATAGCTATGAGGTCCCTCCTGGAAGTCCTTCTTACATCCTGGATCTAGGGAGTTTCCCAACAGAGAAATCAGCAGAGGGGCATATTCAATCAGAAACGGGACCTAGGAGCCCAGTTTATCATCTCTCGTTTTGTGGGATAGATGTGGGGTGTGAGGGCAGAGAGAGGCCTTACTGGTCTTGCCATGGGTTTCAAGGAAGACACTGAGATGAATATTGGGGGCTAAGGCATTTATTAAAAGTTACTCGTGCTAGGTGTGCCGGCTGAACGCTACGTGTGCCGGCTGAACGCTAGGTGTGCCAGCTCAACACCTTTAATGCAGCTCTTGGAAGGCATTGGCACGTGGATCCTTGTGAGTTTGAGGCCAGCCTGGTCTACATAGCAAGCCAGGACTAAAGAGACAATGCCAAAAACAAAACAAAATCCTCAAACAAAGGAATTATTAATGTCACGGGCAGACAGCAAGCAAGCCTTATGGCAGTGGCAGGTGGAGTAGCGGTGAGAAGTCAGGCCCACAAGGGGGCAGTGGGCATCCTTCTTATAGGTCTCTGAGGAAGGCTGAAAGTTTCACAGCAGGAGCAAGCTGCCAGGCTCTTCAATTCCCTAGCAAGCTGTGGGAAAGGGGGTGGGCAGCCACCCCGTAGCCCTTTGATGTGTCTGAGCTTGCAAACTCACTCCCTCAACTGAGAAATCCAGGCACCTGGAAGTTTGTTTGCTAGTGATTCAGAAACAGTGTTCTTGGTAGGGTGCCTGCCAGTGTCTGAGGAGGAGGAGAGGGGTCTGCATCAGTGGCTGAGCAGCAGGCTAGGCCTAGATTCTGATAACTAAGGTTGGTTCTTGCCTTTGTTCTCGTTTGTCCCTCCTTCTGTCTCCAGCTCTGCAAGAACCTTGTGTTTTCATCCAGGAGCCACACTGCTGTGAGAATCCTGAGATTGAGCTCCATGGCCCAGGACCGCTAAACAGAGAGTTGTCTTCCTAGTAGATAGTCATCTTGGGCTTCCAGAACCACTGCTTACTTTCCCTCCAGAGAAGCCAGGGCTCTTGTGGTGGTACCCTCCCCTTTAATAATTGTTTACAACTTTTAAAAATCAGCTTTGCAACAATGAGATTCACTTTAAGTAAAAGTATACTTCAGCCATTTAAGATATATAATTCATTAGTTTGTTGGGTTGGTTTTCATGAGATAGGCTTTTGATATGTTGCTTCAGCTGGCCCAATGCTCACTATGAAGCAAGCTGGACTTGAGTCTGAGAACAGTCTTAAATGTCACACTTGATAAAGCAGCCTGCCTCCATTTTAGGCTTGAAAGCCGTCTAGTAAACACAGACTAGGTTCATTTCTGTTTATGAACAAATCTGTTTCTCAAGTACTGGGCTATGCCCCACCTGTAACCTTAACTACAGGCTCTGTACTGCCTGTTTCAGGAAATGGCAACCCTGCCTTTGTTTCAAATAATTGTTATGAGAGATGGCTCAGCGGTTAAGAGCACTGACTGCTCTTCCAGAGGTCCTGAGTTCAATTCCCAGCAACCACATGGTGGCTTACAACCATCTGTAATGGGATCTGATGTGTCTGAAGACAGTGATAGTATCCTCATATAAATAAAAGTTCACAAAATCTAAAAAAAAAAAAAAAAGATTCTATTTCTTTCTGAGCTAATAGGGCTCCTGCAAGCACGGTGAACGTTCCTAGGATCCGCCAGACACTCTGCAAATGTGGGAAGCACCAACCCCCCAGGGTCTTACAGTACAAGAAGGGCAAGGATTCTCTGAATGCCCAGGGGAAGTGTTGCTATGACAGGAAACAGAGTGGCTATGGTGGGCAGACTAAGCCTATTTTCCTCCAAGGGCTCAAACTACACAGAAGATCGTGCTGAGACTTGAGTGTGCTGAGCGCAGCTGCAGATCCAAGAGGATGCTGCCTAGTAAGAGATGCGAGCATTTTGATCTGGAAGGCGATAAGAGGAGAAAGGGCCAAGTTATCCAGGGCTAAGTCAATTTTGTTAATGATCACAATAAAATCTTGAACCTAAAAAAAAAAAAAAAGTCGTTCTGACCACCTTGTAACGATGTGTTTGTTTCTAGAAGTTGCTATGAACTTATTCTGATTATGCTCTGCTTCTATAACCCCACCTATTTGACTGTCAGACCCCCCCCATTTGGAAAACCCCAACTCCTGAACTTTAAAAACTACCCCCCAGCCCCCGTGTCCAGTGCTGATCTCTTGAACCCTGCCTTAGGGAGAGATGGCCTATGTACACAAATAAGAGAGTTTGCCTTAATTAATTTGGCCATGATTTGGGTCAGTGGTCTTTCCTCTTGAATTTTCAGGAATAACACACTGTTGTGTTTTATAAAAAAGAAAGGGAAGAACCAGGAATATGTTTGGTGTGGGGAAAGGGAGTGCCTCTGCAGGTCAATGGTGAGGCATCCTTTCTCCCTGAGGTACCAGCCATATATATACATGGATATAGGATGGAATGGAGTTTATTTAGGGCATGGGGAGGAGAGTGAGGAGGGAGAAGAGACAGAGAAGCAGAGAGAGAGACAGAGAGAGAGGAGTAGAGGCCTGCCATGAACAGGGGGAGGGGGGAGGGGACGGGGGGAGAGGGACAGAGAGGAAGAGAGGAAAAAAGTAAGACAGTGAGGAGGGGGCAAACAGTGAGTCAGGCACACCTGGCTGTTGCCAGGTAACTGTGGGGTGGAGCCTAGAAGGAATGCTAACACACCCCCGCTTGGTCTCTGATTCTCAAATGCTGGGATTAAAGGTTTGTGCAATCACAGCTGGCTTTCAAAGCTGGGGTATTTTCACACACATTGCCACAATGACCCCAGTTCCATTTGAAGACATTTTCACCCCTCAAAACATCTGAGTTTCCTCTTTATATCTACAATCCCCCCAGGCTTAAACAACCAGCCTTGCCTACACTGGACACACAATGTAGTTGGAATCATTACACATTACACAATGTAATGTTACTCTTTAGGGTTCTTGATAGGGTTTGTTTTTCTTTCCTAGTTAAGGAATTGAAAGGTAGCCAGGCAGTGGGTGGTGGCACATGCCTTTAATCCCTGCCCACGGAGGGCAGAGACAGGCAGATCTCTGAGTTCAAGGCCAGCCTGCTCTACAGAGTGAGTTCCAGGACAGCCAGAGCTACAAGAAGAAATCCTGTTTTGAAGAGGAAAACAATCAATCAAACAATAAATAGCAGAGAAAATATCAGAAACAGCAAACTGGATCAACTGGTGAAAATAATTTTGATATGAGTGAGGAAACACACACACACATACACACACTCACACACACATATACACATACACACACATATACACACACACATACACACACTCACATACACATATACACACACTCACATACACACACATATACACACACATACACACACTCACACACACACATATACACACATACACACACTCACATACACACACATATACACACACATAGACACACTCACATATACACACATACACACACATATACACACACATACAAACACTCACACACACACACACACATACGGGGGGCTCAGCACTGTAATTTTAATTTTTTTTCAAAACATATTTTTAGGAGGCTGGAGAGATGGCTCAGAGTTTAAAAGCACTGCCTGCTCTTCCAGAGGTCCTGAGTTCAATTCCCAGCAACCACATGGTGGCTCATAACCATCTAGAGTGAGGTCTGGTGCCTTTTTCTGGCCCATAGGCAGAATACCGTATACACAATACATAAATAAATCTTAAAAAACAAACAAACAAAAACCTATTTAGTGCTTTAATATCCCTTATGGCCCACCACCCAAGAAAGAAAGAAAGGGTGGGAGAGAGAGGGGAGTGGACCTGCTCAGAAAGGTTCTTTGGAGCAACCATCTGTGTGGTCTGGAAATCAGTTCATGGGTCAGCAGCAGCAGCTTGATCCACTGGCAAACACTTCAGGGATACCACAGCAGTCCAGTTCAGGTAGAGTCAGGATAGCAAACAGGAATCAGCAGCAGTGGCACTGCCTAGCAGCAGAGACAGCCAGGCCTATCTGTTTTGTAATCCAACTATAATCAGTACAGGCTGGCTCACACAGAGCAGTTTTGTGCGAATGAGAATAGATGGGTCAGAAGAGCTTGTGTACTACCATGCTTTGAGTATTGTTATCTTCGAGGGTTCACTCATGGTCCAGTAGCAGAGGATCTGATACTGATAAATCCAAATGAAGGTGAGGGCTTGTTCCAAAGCTGGGCAAGCATTGCAGGTTGAAGCCAGGGCTTTTGGTGGTGTTGTCGTGTGTGTGTGTGTGTGTGTGTGTGTGTGTGTGTGTGTGTATGTTTATTTGTTTATTTATCTATTTGGTTTTTGAGATAAGGTATCTCTATGTAGTCTTGGCTGGCCTGGAACTCAATATGTCCATCAGCCTGGCCTCAAATCACAGATCACAGATCTGTGTGCTTTTGCCTCCTAAATGCTAGAATTAAAGACATGCACCACCATGCCTGGCTGAAGCCAAGAGAGCCCTTTCTTCTCCCTGTCTTTGTAGTACCAGCTCAGCTTTTGGTCCCGTTCAATGATGACACATTTTGAGGGCAGGAATTCAAGCTTCATTTTGCAGGGGAACACAGCTCCTTCACCTGGAAGCTCAGAGGCGGTAAGCACCAGCCTGGCTCGTTCCCTTCCTCCCACTCTATGGCAGAAGTTTTCTCCCAGCCAGGACTGAGCTGAACATTTGGTGACGAATGTGAAAGATGGTTCTACAGGCAAAGACATGTGGTGTCTTCACAGGGAGTCCTTGGGGGCTGAATGGCAGCCACTCCTTCCACACCTCAAGTATCTCACTTCACTCCACTCCTTCTAAATCAGGCTCTGGGTGAATGTTCAGAACTGATAAGGCAATGTTCATCCAGGGCTACACAGAGAAACCCCGTCTCGAAAAACCAAAATAAATAAATAAATAAATAAAATAAACAAAAAAAAATAAGGCAATGTTCTGTGGGAGAAAAAGATGGAGAAGGCAGGCTGAAGGAGACTGCATTGTACCATAGGGACCATAGAGCCTAACAGGCTGTGGCTACTACTCATGTTCTCTGGATTTTTCCAGCCCACAGGCCCATTGTTTGAAAGCTGTTAGAGCTCCCAGGAAGTCCCCCTGAGCCCAAGGAATCAAACACTGCTATGGAAGAGGAGCTTCAGGTTCTTAGAGTCCAGAATTTCAAGTCTGACTGGAGTCCAACCAGGACTTTATTCCTTAGACAGCATTCCTAGATCTGGGATAAGAGCAGAGAACTCAAGCGTGGACCCTTCATGGTCATCCCCACAGAAGGGGAACTGGCAAGTCAGACCTGCCTGAGAATGACTTAAACAGGGGTGGGGTGGTTTAGTTCAGAGCCAGTCCACAGCTCACAGCACATCATGGCAGCAAGAGCTTGCCTTATGATGGTCAGGAAGCAGAGGAAATGTGAAGAAAAGGCCTTGGGACAGGCAAGTTCTACCTTTCATAAATCTTCTACTTTCCAACCGCCCGTTTACTTTCCCCCTTTCTCTTTAGCTCTTTTCTTTAATTCTTTTCTATTTACGTTTAAATCCATCTGTGGGTGGTCCTGAGAGAGGCAGAACCCTCAATATCCAAAGATTTCTTCAAATTCCTCCCTCCAACACTGTCATACGGGGATCCTTCAATACAGGGGATCCCCTTTGGGGAGGACACTTTCCACCCAAACAATAGTAGTACCCTGTTTGGCCCTGATGCTGCCTTTAGGGTGGAAGAGCAGGCAGCCCTGAGAGAAGCTGTGTGATGGATCCGGAGGACCTTGTAGGAAGGGGCAGGAAGGGTAAGGTCATATCACACCCAAGCCGTGTTCATTAGAGATAAGAAAAAAAACAAAACAAAAAAACCCAAACACCGAAGGAAGATACATGGGTCTATTCTTACTTTTCTCTGGAGTTTAAGAAATGTTCCTGATTTGGGCCTCAGGGATTAAGAGCACTTGCTGATACTGAAGACGACTCTGGTTCAGTTGCCAGCATCCACATGGTACCTTTTATAACCCCAGTTCCAGGACATTGAATGTCCTATTCTGGACCCTGAGGGTACCAGACATGCATACAGTGTGTGCACATATACACAGGCAAAACATTCATACAAATAAAAAAATAAAAGTAAATAAATCTTTTATAAAGAAGGAAGAAGAAGAAGAAGAAGAAGAAGAAGAAGAAGAAGAAGAAGAAGA
>JADRCH010000142.1:1925792-2006451 GCA_019843965.1 Rhynchomys soricoides | reverse complement strand
GAAGAAGAAGAAGAAGAAGAAGAAGAAGAAGAAGAAGAAGAAGAAGAAGAAGAAGAAGAAGTAGTCTCCCTATGGTTTTAAGCCTGCGGTTTAAACCTGAGGGTTTAAAGCTTCTCAGGTCTGAGATGCTGTGATGCACACTGAACAGTGATCATCTCTGCCCAGGAATTCTGCATTTTGGCTGCACAGTCTTTAAAGGCCCTTGTTGGGGGGGGGGGGCAAAAAAGGCCAGTCCCCTCCATCTGTAGATCTCTCTGGGTACCTGACTGTCACCTGAAACAGCAAGACCCAAGCACAGGTACCTCTCCATGTACCACCTCCGACTTCTTAATGATACATCTGGCTTCTTGCTCTTTCATTAAGACTTATTTTTCAAGCTGGTGTCTTAGTCACTGCTGTGTTGCTATGAAGAAACCCCATGACCACGGAACTTTTATTAAAGCTGCCCGCCCACCCCAGAGTTTCCCTGTGTAGTCCGGTTGTCCTGGAACTCACTCTGTAGACCAGGCTAGCCTCGAACTCAGAAACTCACCTGCCTCTGCCTCCCGAGTGCCGGGATTAAAGGCGTGCACCACCACTGCCAGGCGACCATGGAACTTTTATTAAAGCTGCCCACCCACCCCAGAGCATGGGTCACCACCTTCCCCACCAAGATATCTATCTATCTATCTATCTATCTATCTATCTATCTATCTACCTAGGCATTTAACTAGGAGTTTGCTTATAGTTTCAGAATGTTAGTCCTTTATCATCCTGTCAGGGAGCAGACAGACATAGACTTGAGGAGCAGGTGGGCTAGTTGTTTTACATCCTAACCCACAGACATCAGGCAGAGAGAGAGAGACAGAGAGAGAGACAGAGAGACAGAGACAGAGAGACAGAGAAGAGAAAGACAGAGACAGAAGGAGACAGAGACAGAGACAGAGAAATAGGTGGAGTAGGGAGACACTGGACCTGGCCAAGGTTTTTGCAAACTCAAAGCCCACCACAAGTGACACCACTTCCTCCAACAAGGCCACACCTCCTAATCTTCTAATCCTTCTCAGATAGTGTAGTTGTGATCTCTGATGACTAAGCATTCAAATATATGAACCTATGGGAGCCATTTTTATTCAAATCACTATATCTGGGTTTGGTGGTCTATACCTTTAGTCCTAGCACTTGGAAGCAGATGCAGGCAGCTGTCTGATTTCAAGTCCAGACTAGTACACATAGCAAGTTCCAGGACAGCTAGGGCTATACAGGGAGACCCTTTTTCAAAACAAAACAAATATAAAACCCAAAACAATATCCACAAATAAGCAAAAAAACCTCTGACAATCCCAGATTGATATGATACAATGCTGTAACCGAAGCATAAAGGTACTGGAATTTACCAGAGTTGCAGGAAAGGGGTTCCATGCAGAGGCTGGCTAGCGCTTGCCCAGACGGGTGTCACTGGTGCCTTTGGCCTACTGCCCAAAGAATTCTAGCTGCCTGTGCTGGAGAAGTCCATGTGTGTGTGCTCCAATAATATCAGAACTCAGGAAGATTGGGAATTTCAATACGACCCAGGCTACACACACACACACACACACACACACACACACGGAGGAAGAGAGAGAGAGAGAGAACAAAATATATTATTTTAGTTGTTTGCTTAGCTTTCATCCCACTCCACAGGCATCCCTTACTAGGTACCCTGCTGGGAGTAAGCTTGGCAGAATGCTCCCAGGTGTCTTCATTAACTTTTTCTCTTTCTTGGTCACACTGTTAATAATACTTAGGAGAGCAATGTTGTTAACGTTTCTCACACTTAAGACTGATTGCTGGAGACAACACCGAGCCCATCACCTCATTTATTTCTCCGCAGAGCCATCTATATGCAGGTGCACATGTGATTATTGTCTTAGTTCCTAGATGGGGAAAGGGGGAAGGACACATTGCAAGTCCCTGAGCAAACCAAACCAGGCTTCCGAGGGCACCTTCCTTTTACACTTCTTACTTATTGTGGAATGGAGGACCCTAATTAGGTCAGAGCACAGAAATGTTAAATTTTGTGAGGCAGGAGGAGAATCTGGTAGGAGTCACAGAGGGGACATAGATTAGGGCCAAGACAAAGGACCTAAAGGTTGAGTGTGAAAACCTATTGTAGAATGGAAGCCTGGCATTAGGTGAGGATGACTGCTGACTGGAAGCCACAGGACAGGGTCCTGGAGGGTGAGGTGGACCATGGGAGGAACGGACGAGAAGTAAAGAAGACAGACAGCTGGGACCGGAGCTCCTGCATAGACTCATGACTTATGTCAAGCAAGTTTATCAAAACATTCATCATCTTACATGTTGGGGGAGGGAGGGGAGAAATGGGCCAAGGTCAGCAGAAAGCTAAGTCAAGCAGTGTTGGCAGGGGACATAGGATACCTCAGACACAGTTGTCTTAGGACTGATGACCATACCCCTTCTGGAGAGAAAGCAAGGTTCCCAGAAACCAAAACTTTAACTCCTGGGAGGCCCAGGTTCCAGTCTTGCCAAGTCTGCTTCTGGATATGGACACAGAACTAACATTCTCTTTGTCCTTTTGTTGGGACCTCTGATACAAAGCCTTAGATTAGTCCAGCTCCTGACAGACTGCAACAGGAAGAGAGAGAAAACCTCCCTAGGAACTTTTGTCTGTAGGCTCTCTGTGGAGCCTGTGCCCAAACCACTCTTAAAGGGGGGTCTTAGCTGTGTAGTACTGCGAACTATGAACTTCCCTGTGCAGATTTGCTCCAAACTGAATACTGAATTTCATCTTCTCCCAGCAGTAGGAGGGAGGTGGTGGATGCAAGTTAGAGCCCAGGAGAGGTCCCTGAACAGTTTGTCTTTGTGTTCTGGTTTCTCATCTACAATTTATTTGGGAAGAGACAAAAAATCTTGTAGCTAGTCAGAGCTGCCCTTGAACTCCTGATCCTCTTGCCTAAGTGACTGGGACCACTGCATCTCTCTCTATTATGCTCATTTTAACAGATGAGGCTGATTCTGCAGTTTGATTGAGGGGCTACAAAGTAGAAAAGTGGCCCACACCTTTAACCCCAGCCCTTGGACCAAGGCAGCAGCAGGAGGATCTCCATGAGTTTGAACATACAGTATGTATATGTAGTGACTCCTATGTCACTCCATAGGTATATGGAGTGAGTTCCAGGCCAGTCAAAAGCTACATAGTGAAATCTTATCTCAAAAAAAAAAAAAAAAAAGTTGTGAATCAAATTCTCCCCCAACTTTAAGGTCAACAGATGCCTAATATGCAGCAAGCCTGTGGGTGCCACAGAAGGTATAAGAGCGTGGCCTTCGAGCCAGCTGGTCATGGTTGAACTCAGTTTCCGTAACCTCAGTGGGACTGTCTATCCTGCTTTCTCATCGGTACTGTAAATGGGGCAAAAGTGCCTGCTTCAAAGGTTGTTACAAAAATAGAAAAACCGGTCAGTGGTGGCGCATGCCTTTAATCCCAGCACTCCGGAGGTGGAGGCAGGTGCATCTCTGAGTTCGAGGCCAGCCTGGTCTACAGAGCAAGTTTCAGAACAGCCAGGACTACACAGAGAAACCCTGCCTCAAAAAACCGAAGGGGGGAAAAAGAAGAGAGAGAGAGAGAGAGAGAGAGAGAGAAGAAACAGGGGAAACAGAGAAGGAGTTAATCTTCAAAAAGCACTAAAAGCACCAACAAGTCTGTTTAGCCACTTCATGTTTAAACTTTTCTTGGCTCTCTGTCAAAAGTACAGAAAGTAGCTCAGTTGTGTTGTCAATTGCTTAAATGTGGGGTTTGCTCTCCATTAAAAGAACAGGAATTCATGACCATGCTTAGTAATAGGCCACTGTCTGGCTAATGTTTAATACTCATGAAGAGGCTTAATGGAAATAAACTAAGAGACCACCACCTGGCAGGAGGGATGGGTCCTGACAACTGGATACTACTGAGGTGAGCACAGACGTTCCTTTCTGTAATGTTGTTAGGGCCTAGCATTTGCTTCTCCGTAGGACACGAGCCTGTAGACCTAGACAGAAGCTTCGACAGTGTTCTCAGATACAGAATCAACACTAGGGTTCTTTACCGGAAGAAAAGGAATATAAAGAAACGCTGACTGGTGTGATGGTGATGAGCCATGCCTTTAATCTAGCACTTTGGAAGCAGAGGCAGGAGATCTCGGAGTTCTAGGCCAACCTGGTCTACAGAGCTTGTTCCGGGACAGTCAGGGTTACACAGGGAAAACTGTCTCAAAAAAATCAAAAACTATTGAAGGGAAATCGCAACAACCCATGTTTAGGTTTAAAGTCAGGTACCACTTTTACAAGCGAGGCTGAGAGGTTTTGTGACCTGTCGCAAGTACAAATTAAAGGGGAAAGGGTGTATATTGTAACTGCGCAGAGATGGGACTGTGGTCTGGCAGGGCTGAAGAGCTGTTCAAAGGATTAGTGATCATCCCTAAAGAGGAAGCACGGAGTGGCCGGCCGTCACCCCCGGCCACAAGTTTGCTACCGAAATCCTCCGCCCTCTCTGCTTACGTGCGCTCCGTGACTGCTGGGTAGCACGCGGGTACCGCTACGTACAACGCATGCGCACTGCCGCCAAGGTGCACTACACCCTCCCTTCGCGGGCTGCAGAACTTGCCTGAGGCGCATGCGCATATGGGGCGGGCGGAGGTCTGTCGAGGGAGAGGAAAGATTTCGGGGAGAAAGTGCGCGGGAGCTGGGCGGGAGAGTGCAAGCGCGCAGGCGCGATAGGGGGGCGGGCTGCGAAGAGAATCTCAGCGATCCTAAGTTGCTGCCGCATCCTCTGTTTGTCGCCATGGCTGCCTACAAGCTGGTGCTTATCCGGCATGGCGAGAGCGCCTGGAACCTGGAGAACCGCTTCAGCGGCTGGTACGACGCCGACCTGAGCCCGGCGGGCCACGAGGAGGCGAAGCGCGGCGGGCAGGCGTTGCGAGGTACAAGCGGGACGAACGCAGTGTGGCCTACAGGGCCCGCGCCGGCCTGGGGGCCTCCTGAGCCTCTGCGCCCTCTCGAGATGCGGGCACCTAGGGCGGCCTCTCCAGTTGAGTTTTCAGCTGGGGAGGTGAACGCAGGGTGGGGAGCCCGCTTGTCAAGGTCACCCGGTTGAAGTCTGAGGCTGTGCCAGAAAGAGGGCGCAGACGCCGCTACGCGAAAATCTACCCTTCCTGTCCGAGCAGCCCCACCTGTGGCGGTCAGGACCGTTTCGGGTACCACGAGGGCCTGGGGCGCCTGGCGGAGGATTCCCCGTCATATCAGTGGCTGTGCCGGAGTTTACTTTAGGCGCCTGGAGATCTTGGCGAAGCGCCAGGTCACGGTCTCTTCCTGGGTAGTGGGGGGGTGTTAGGTGGGGATGTCTAATGGCCTTCGAGACACTTGGAAACCTCGTGCTTCTGAGAGCTTTGTAGCTCAGCAGCAAACTACACAGAGGAATCCAGAAATGTGAGTGGGTGATTTCAGCTGATGCTCTCTATAAAGTAGGCAGATTTAATTTCCCTCCTTTTTACCTCTCTCTGCCCCCTTGTTATAGTTTAGAAAAGTGACTGGAAAGACTTGTCCAAGGTCATACCTACTTAGTTCTAATCCAGTGTCCTTGCCCTATTTCTGGGTGGGGTAACAAGTAAGTGTGAGGAACCGGCGGGCTGTTGGCCAAGGACAGACTGGGCAAAGGGTGGAAGCGTCCAGGAGATAAAGCTTGTCTTTGCCTATCCGTGTTGGGCGCCCTGAACCCCCCAACCCCCAAGCCCTCTGTGATTTTGGAATGCTAACAAGGAAGAAAATCCTCCCTGCAACCGAGAGAATCCCTGTAGTGAAGAGGTGCTTCTCTTTTTTTTTTTTGGTTTTTTTTTTTTTTTTCTTCGAGACAGGGTTTCTCTGTGTAGCCCTGGCTGTCCTGGAACTCACTGTGTAGACCAGGCTGGCCTCGAACTCAGAAATCCGCCTGTCTCTGCCTCCCGAGTGCTGGGATTAAAGGCGTGAGCCACCACTGCCCGGCTGAAGAGGTGCTTCTCTTGGTGATTAGGGCACAGCCTAACTTGGATGGCAGCAGCTGTGTAAAAGGGTTGCTGCTGCTTGCCTGAAGACTTGGTTGCCCTCTTCTTGTATATCCTTCTCAGATGAAGGAAGACTTTGAACATGAAATCCTGATGCAAGGGAACAAGAATGCTTTGAGATGCATGGTCTGTGTAGGAGAGGCTAGAAAAAGGAAAGTGCTGGTTAAGGAAGCCATTTTCTTTAGCTCTGCGGTGAATGAAGCAGCACTGTATAGGCCTGTGGTAGATTGCTGACGCCTAGCTGGGAACAAAGTTAACTGGGTAAGATGATTATATGTTGAACTTGTAATCACTGGAAAATAATAAGACCCATTTCAGCCTTAAATATTGTAGTCCTAAGTTTTAGAAAATCACATGTAAGATCGCACATGGTGTTGCATACCTGTAATTTTTTTCAGCACCCAGGGAGCCGAGAAGGGAGGCTATAGAGATGGGCCAACTTGAACTACACTAGACTGTCTTTAATGATGTAAAAGTTTAGCATCTCCCAAAGATATCACAGAGGATTAAAGGATGGAAGATTAAAATCAAAAGCAATTGAGGGCCACTGTGGATAATTCAGTAACATAGAAGACCCAAGGTGCATACCGCTCCACGAAGCCTTAGGCTGAGGAAGGACGGGGTCCCTGGGGGTTGGGGGAATAGGAGCCCATGTCATATCCATTGTACCCCTGGCTATTAATGGAAGTGTCTTCCTGCTTCTGATCTTATGGCATTCTTGCCAGAGTCCTAAGGGGGGTAACACTTTGGCCTTGGGGACTATTTGGAAATAGTTGCAGCCTGTAGCATCATGGGAGCTGAGGCTTGTTCTGTGGGTATTCTTGGTGGGTGACTCAGCCTTTTGTTGGGGAACATTCTTCATCTTCTGGTTAAGGAGATGGTAAAGGATGTGATGGCTGTCAGTTTTCATCAACTTGTCTAGAGGCTCAGGGGTGAGGTTTGTCTTCCCTTGTGGGTGGTGGTGGTTTTCCTGGTATTAATCTTCCTTCTCTCCAGTAGTTGGTCCCAGTGGCCTCATTGTCAGTTGAATGACTAGCAGGAAATGTTACTTCATGGTTTTTTTTTAAAACAACTGTTGCTAGTCTCACTATGAAGCAATGTCCAGAAAAGTTTGGTTAATCTTGAAGTGGGCCTTCCTTGTGTGCTGGAGAACACAGGAGTGTGACGGCATAAGACAAGGGACAGCTCCTTAGTTCAAAATATAAAGACAGGCCCAGCTAGCTAGCCTTGAACTCAAGATCCCCCTGGCTCTGTCTACATGCTGCCATGCCCATCAGCTCTCTTTATTTTTCTCATCTGCTAGAATTGGGTTGAGAAGATAGTATCTAGTTTGGTATGGGAGCAGTGATGAGCCCTTTAGAAAGGTTAGCTGTGACTAAAGAAGAGTTCACATTTTTTAAGATTTATATATTTTATGTGAGTACACTGCTGCTCTCTTTGGACACACCAGAAGGGGACATCAGATCCCATTACAGATGGTTGAGAGCCACCATGTGGTTGCTGGGAATTGAACTCAGGACCTCTGGAAGAGCAGTCAGTGCTCTTAACTGCTGAGCCATCTCTTCATCCTCAGAGTTCACACTTTTTTTTTTTTTCAAGACAGGGTTTCTCTGTGTAGCCTTGGCTGTCCTGGAACTCACTGTGTAGACCAGGCTGGCCTCGAACTCAGAAATCCACCTGCCTCTGCCTCCCAAGTGCTGGGATTAAAGGTGTGCACCAGCCCGGCCAGAGTTCACACTTTTACGATCCTTTTTTATTTTAAAAAAAAAAAAAAAATTAAAACCCATTCATCTATAGTGTGTAAGCACAGGTCTGATGCATGTGCATGCCTTGTGCATGTGGGGGGGGGGGAAGGACAGCTTGTAGTCAGCACTCTTTTTCCACTGTGCAGGTTCTGGGGATTGAACATGGTTCAATCAAAATGTCTTGGTGTAATAGTCCAGGGGTTAGAATAAAATGTATAGGCCTCCGGTTAGTTGGTTAACAATACATTATTGGACTTATTGGAGCCAGTAGGAAGTGTGCTGCTAGCTGTAATGTAAGTCAACAAACTTTCCCTTAAAGGCTGCAAGGATAATAAATACTTTGCCACATAGTTTCTCTTTTTCTTTTCTGATTTTCTTTTTCCCTCCCTTTGTTTCTTTTCTTTCTTTTTTTTTTATATAGTCTCACCATCCTTGGGTAGTCTGCAACTAAGTAGACTGGGCTGGCCGCTAACTAATCACAGATCCTCTGTCTTTGTCTCCTTCACGCTGGGGTTAAAGGTGTGTGCCACCATACTTTGTGTCAAAGTAGTTTCCGTTTAGGCTACCGGTATAACAGACTTCTGTGTAAAATGCTTGACTCATGTTAGGCCTTGCTAGCTCCGCACTAGGCTCCTCTCCCCCAACTACCCCCATCCCACAAAGGACTCTTTGTAGTCTGGGCTGTCCTGGAACTTGCTGTGGAGGCCAGATTGACCTTGAACTCACAAAGACCTGTTCTAGGATTAAAGGCATGTGCCACCATACCTGGTTCATTTGCACTTCTTAATTTCTAGATGCTGGCTATGAATTTGACATCTGCTTCACCTCTGTGCAGAAGAGAGCAATCCGGACCCTCTGGACAGTCCTGGATGCCATTGACCAAATGTGGTTGCCAGTGGTCAGGACTTGGCGCCTCAATGAGCGACACTATGGGGGTCTAACAGGTCTCAATAAAGCAGAAACTGCTGCTAAGCATGGTGAGGCACAGGTAAAGATCTGGAGACGATCTTACGATGTCCCACCGCCTCCCATGGAGCCTGATCATCCCTTCTACAGCAGCATCAGCAAGGTATGGTTATATGCAGGTGTGGTCACTTCATTCATCAGCATTGGGTTAGCAGGTGGGCCTCACTCCAAGTTATTTTTATTTTCCAAGTCTATGTGTATGGGTGTTGTGCACATATATGTGCACACATGCGTGTCTGGTGTTTGGAGGTCAGAAGAGATGAGATCCTGGGGAGCCAGAGGTTGTGAACCTTTCTCTATGAGTGCTGAGAACCAAGCCAGGTCCTCTTCTGACAGCTGAGCATCTCTCCAGCCCCAGACCTCTTTTGTGTCTGCCTCTTGTCATTAACCTTATAAATTATAATAATTAACATAACCTCCCATTGCTAAGTAATGACCTTCACTTGTTCCAGGATTTAGTTGGAAGTTTTGTTGTATCTGAGAGGGGTGGCTTCTTTTCACATCTCTACTGCCATATCTTATTATAAAGCCATCTCCAGCCTTCCTAAGCAGCAGCAAACTGACGTGAATTGGGAAACCTTGTTTATTTGTTAAGCCTCCCCCCTCCCACCCCCCCCCCCCCCGTTTTTAATGAAGATGTAGGGCAATGTACTGATCTCTTGTTCAAGTTCAGGTGTGTTCTGGACCTTGGAGAGATCTTCCTTAGTCACTTAATCCCTTAAGATTGGAGCTAGGCAGAATTGATATCCACATGAGATGCAACTTGGAATAACTAGCAACCATCAAATAAGTCTTCATTGTTTAGGATCGCAGGTACGCAGACCTTACTGAGGACCAGCTCCCCTCCTGTGAGAGCCTGAAGGACACTATTGCCAGAGCACTGCCCTTCTGGAATGAAGAAATTGTCCCCCAGATCAAGGAGGGGAAAAGGGTCTTGATTGCTGCCCATGGCAACAGCCTTCGGGGGATCGTCAAGCATCTGGAGAGTATGTGCATCTCCTTACAGGAGTCCCTAAGGATGATAAACAGAACTATAAGCATCAGACTGATTTTTGTAGCAAGGAGGCTTCTGGGAAAAATTTGACAGTGCAGATGGACTTAAAGAAAAACTCGTTTCTTCCTTTTTCAATCTATGGTCTGCCAGCAGGATGTGGTTTACACCTCTGTCCCAGCACCAGGGAGGCTAAAGCAAGAGAATCACTTAGTGTTCCAGGCCAGCCAGGGTTATATAGTGAGACCCTGATTCCAAGGCAACAGGAAGCATGTTACAAAATAGTGACAGTGGGCCTCTGACATTCTGCTATATGTAGGATGATACTCAGTTCAGAACTGTCACATGCTAAGTGGCTCAATATGCATTAAAGTTGTACATGCTTACCTGCCGCTAGGAGTGCCAGCTGAAACTGCGATCACAATCTGACTCAGGTCCTAGAGACCCTGAGGATGTAGAGGTCCAGATGGCTAGGCTGTAGGATGTCTGAGAAGAACACAGTCCTGCTTTTTTACATCTACTGTTGTAGGGATATCTGTAGTGTAACTTTCTGCAGTTTGTTGGTAGCTCATCTTAGACTCTTGTATATCTTCTCATTCTATGCTATTGAGAGGCTTGGAAAGTCATGATTGGGGGCTGTTCAGTGGGGCACTAGGTTCACTATTACAGTAGATCTGAAAGGATGTCTTGTTTGTTCCTACTTAAGTGCTTTGCCATTGGTCGATAAAGAGTAAATCTGAAGGGGATGTGGACTCTTATCTTGTGGCTCTTTTTAGGTCTTTCAGAAGAGGCCATCATGGAGCTGAACCTGCCAACGGGCATTCCCATTGTCTATGAATTGGACAAAAACTTGAAGCCCATCAAGCCCATGCAGTTCCTGGGGGATGAGGAGACCGTGCGTAAAGCCATGGAAGCCGTGGCTGCTCAGGGCAAGGTGAAGAAGTGAAGGCGAGGAGGTTGGACCCCTGCCCCACACCCTCCCTGCCTGCTCCTATCTCCTGCACCCTCCCAGCACCTGCCACACTGATGACATCTTTAGGATCTTAAGTTTAAGTTGTAGCTGCAGATGGGGACCTGTGGCTCCCATTTTTAGTATTTTACCCCCTGCATCCACTCCCTTAATAGAATCTAGTCAGAATAACACCTTTGGGGGTGCAGGTTCTTGGTCCACATGCAGGGACAGCTCCCTGTACCAGGAGAGCTGAGAGATAATTACAGTTTTTCTTAGTTCTTTGTTTACTAAGGCTCTGCTTAGGAGGAAGTCAGGGAGGAACTGTGCTGTGACCAATGAGGAAAAGCTGCGGCCCAGTTTTGTCCCTGGAACCTGTCCTGCACTCTTCCCGCAATTAGGTCACTGGGGGCACAGTCATTCCAGTGGAGGGTGAACGTAACCTCATGGTGATTTTAACCCTACTTTCTGACCTTAGAGGAGCTGCTGACCCTAGAAGGTTGGGATCAATCTTGTCAAGTCTATGTGTTACATTTACAAAAAAATTATATATACATATATCAGTACACAAAAGCAACTCCGAGGTTGCTAGTGGCAGTTGAAACAGTCCTATGTGGTCACCAGAAAACAAGCCATTCCTCGTATCAAATCAGATAAACTTCTTGTACCTCTTGCTGTGTTTGGATCCCTTTGCCTTGTTTTGTAGAGATGAAGTGCCCCTTGATCATGTCCAAGATTTTGTCTTTCACTGTCAGAATCATGTTCCAGCTGCTTGACTCTACCCTGTGGGTTCAGAACTCGTTGGGCATAACTCTCTTTCCAGATCAGTATAATAAAGGAGTGATGTGCAATACTTTACTGTTCGTGTTGTATGTGTGGTCTGAGAAAACCACAGCATTCAGTGTGAGGTGCACACTAAGTTCTTGTTTGGCAGATGAAGGGTTTTAGATGAAGTTGCTGGAGAGGTGGCTTAGAAGATGAAAAGCACTGGCTACTCCAAGGGACCCAACATCTTCTGGGAAAGCACTGGCTACTCCAAGCGACCCAACATCCTCTTCTGGCCTTGGACACGTGCACAAACATACATGCAGAGGAAACATTCATACATATGAAAATAAATCTTACCAGCCATTAAATATAACTAAAATCCCAGCCAGCCCTTTAAATTGGGAAAGGAAACCAGTAACTGGTGGATGTCCAACATGGCTCCCCAGAATCTCATGTAGAGTTTAAGAATGAAGGGCTGAATGGGTGGCTCAGTGGTTAAGAGCACTTGTTGCTTCTGTATGTGATAAAGTCAAACCATGTGGGTTCAGTTTCCAGCACACACCCACATGGTGCACATACAATGCATACTTACAGGTAAAACAGTAAGTTAAGCCTCAGGAGGGCTGGCAAGATGGCTTGGTGGACAGGTGGAGCACTTGCCATTTGACCTAGTGACCTGGAGTCTAATAGTTTAAACTCATGTAAAGGTGGAAGGAAGGTAAGAACTGACTCCACAAAGTTATGTCAAGACATCTACATTTACACCTATGGCATGTGCACATATACACACAGTGTAATGAAAAAAGGCAAGTGTTTCATGAGCTCATGTATGGCTCAGCCCACTGTGGGTGGTTTTACCCCTGGGCTGGTGGTCCTGGGTTCTAGAAGAAAGAAGGCACCTGCATTAGCCCTTGCCTTCAGGTTCCAGCCCTGCTTGCGTTCCTGTCCTGACTTCCTTTGGTGATGAACAGGGCTGTGGAAGTGTAAGCTGAATAAACCCTTTTCTCCACAACTTGCTTTTGGTCATGGTGTTTTACCCCAGCAAGACAGGCCCTATAGTTATTCACTAAAAGATATGTTTTGAGATGATCTTGTTAGTGGAACCTAGATTGGCCCTACTCTGTGTTTCTCCTGAATGTTAGAATTGCCAGTGTGCCACATTAGGTGTGATAAAAATTCTAATGAAGGAGACAAAAATGGGCTAGTGAGATGGTTCAGGCTGGTTTTGTGTGTCAGCTTGACACAAGCTGAAGTTACCACAGAGAAAGGAGTTTCTGTTGAGAAAATGCTTCCATGAGATTTTCTCAGTGATCAAGAGTGGAGGGCCCCTTGTGAGTGGTACAATCTGTAGGCTGGTAATCTTGGGTTCTATAAAAAAGCAGGCTGAGCAAGCCAGGAGAAGCAAGCAAGCCAGTAAGAACATCCCTCCATGGCCTCTGCATCAGCTCCTGCTTCCTGACCTGCTTGAGTTCCAGTCTTGACTTCTTTTCGTGATGAATAACGATGTGGAAGAGTAAGCTCAATAAACCCTTTCCTCCCCAACTTGCTTCTTGCTCATGTTTGTGTAGGAATAGAAATCCTGACTAAGACAGGTACTTGAAGGCAAACCCAAGTCTGATCTCCTGGGCCCACATGGTAGAAGCAGAGAACTGACCACTAGCAAGTTGATTTCTGACTTTCACACAGACAAAAGAATTCAATATTAGCTTTTTTTCTTTTTTGGACTGGAGAGGGCTCAGTGTGTAAAGGCACTTGCAACACAATGTGACTTAAGTTTGATCCCTGGAACCTATGTAAAAAGCTGGATGCAGGAACATACATCTGTAATACCAGCACTCTACAGTGAGAAGTAGAGACAGGAGAACTGCCTAGAAGCTCATGGGCTAAGCTTGCTTAGAGCACACACGATAGCAGAAACAGCAAAAAAAGATGGACGCCCAGACCAGGTGTGGGCCAGCAAGATGGCTCAGCATGTAGAGAGGTGCTTGCTGTCTAAGCCTGGTGACCTGAGTTTGATCTCTGGATCTCACAGAAAGGTAGGAGAATGGACTCCGTAAGGTTGTCCTTTGATTTCCAAACACATGCTGTGTCATATGTGTTATGGCACAGACTTGTGCACACAACTACACAATTTTAATTACACAACATAATTTGTAAAATTAGCTATCTAATAAAAAACCCCAAAACCAAATTTAATAAGAACTGATTCCCAAAAGCTGTCCTCTGACCTGCATGCACATGCACCTACATTATTACACATGGCACACACTTACACATGCTGAATATTTTCTTTAAAAAAAGATAAAACTAAATTAAACATACTAAATTAATATGCTGAAAGTTAGCGACCAGAGCTCACCTCCAGCATGGACAAAGCACAGAGCTTACCGGCCCTTGCATGTCAACAAGAGTCACCCCTGCAGTGTGCGCATGCTCAGCTCATAGCTATCCTTTCTTCCTCCCCAAATCCAGGCCTTGATTTCCCATCTCCACGCGCTAGGAACACCTTCACGAGTACCTAATTCCTTCACAATTCCTTTGGTCTTGTCACCAGTTCTTCCTGGACCGTCTCACAGGGTAGCATTCTGCCTCTCTTGACAATTCAGAGTCAACAGTTCTGGGATACCTATTCTGTCACACTCACATGCTATGAGTCACCCACAGGCACAACAGTTGTCAGTAGACATAATGTATGTTAATGAGAGGTTGATTATGTAGTACCCAGACTTTGTCTCTAGAGTACTTGGAGTCCACAACTTGTGACTCCAGTTCTAGGGATCCAATGCTCTCTTGTGGCCTCCAGAGGCACTACACACATGGTGCACATAAAGGAAAGCAGGCATACATCAGACAGCTAAAACACAGAAGGATGGGTTGGTGATCAGGGCACTAGGTAAGCACACCTGATCCAAAGGTCATGGCAATACTTAGATATTCTCTCTGCTAAAGACAAAAGAAGACATGGTAGCCATGCTTGTAATCCCTGCACTGGGGAGACTGAGTCTGAAAGACCACTGCAAGTTCACCTAAATAGTGACAGCATGGGCTGGGAAGATGGCTTAAAAGGGAAAGGAAATTGTTACCCAACCATGAGCCCCTGAGTTAAAATCCCAAGCATTCACATGAAAAAGCTGAACCTGGTATCATAAAACACACACACACACACAGAAATAAGAACCTTATCACTAAAAAATGAAAAGAATTTTTTTCCAGTCATAGCAAAATACATATGTACATATTTATAAAGGCATAAGGTATTTTCAATATTACATGATTATTTGTTGAGTGCCTTTAAATGAGATTCATGAGCCCAGAGAATAAAAATCAGTTTCCCAAAAATAGTGTTTGAAATAGTGTACATTTTCTTTTCTGTCTTTTGGTTGAAAGAGTCTTAATATGTAGCCCAGGCTGGCCTCAAATTTGGGCACTAACAATCTTCCTGTCTCAGCTGCTGGAGCCTTGGGTGTTCACTACGATATGAATACATTTTGGGCACACTGTTTCAAGAGATGGTTGCTAGCTGACTGCAGGTACTTTAATAAAGACCATAGCATCTTGTTTTTTTTTTTTTTTCATACATGTACTTTTCGAAGTAGTTGATTCTCTCTTTGGGGTAAAGTAAGCTTAGGTTTGTAAGAACTCGGGCTGTACTCTGGCTACTTTGCGGAATTCTTTAGTATGGGTCTTGGGACACTGCATCTCACACCAGCTGATGGGAACCATCTGGACACCTAGAAGGAAAGAGACAGAAACTAGTGCTGGATGGAGGTGTGACTCCAGGTTACACCTGGCTGAGGCTCTTTTCAGCTAGACATGACATGGCTTCAGCTGAAGAAAGCTTGCTTAGCATACGGAAGAGCATGAGTGTCATCCCCAGCATTAAGGAAACTTTTCTCTAAGGGAAAAGAAAGAAACCTTACTTATTCCATGATACATGGGGGCAGTTACCTAGTCTCTGACCTTTAAGGGATCAATCTAATCTCAGTAAACTGAGCTATGTATTACTCAACAATGGGGACATGCTCTGAGAGACGAGACGTCAATATTGGGCAAACATTGGCTTGAATTCACACACAGTAAGACAGATACATCACTAGATGACATTATCTTGTGGGGTTTTTTTTGGCTGGAAAATGCTGGGGACTGGACCCAGGGCCTCACAAAGGCTAAGGAAGTGGACTAGTATTAAGCTACATCCTTCACACTAGGTCTTCCAACTGTAGGGACCCACCATGGTATGTGAGATCCATAATTGATTTTCTATAATTTTTCAATATTGTTTTCTATATCACATGTAAGTATGTGTGTCCCTATTGCTTCCCAGGCAACCAAGGTTCCCAGGGAAAGGGACTTGAGAGCAACTTACCTGACTCACTGTGGGCCACCACAACTCCTAACTCATTTTCAGCAGTAGTCAGCAGGTAATTGGACTGTGCATCACCTAGGGAGATCTAGTCACACCGCACAGTGAAGGGAAATGAGGCTCTAAGTGCTGTTGCTTCTACCACCTAACCCCCCCACCCCCTTTTTTTTTCCCAGACAGGGTTTCTCTGTGTAGCCCTGGCTGTCCTGGAACTCACTCTGAAGACCAGGCCGGCCTCAAACTCTGAAATCCACCCAACTGCTGCCTCCCAAGTGCTGGGATTAAAGGTGTGCGCCACCACTGCCTGGCTAACCTTTTTATACTTGTTTTTCTGACATGGTTTTATTTATCTCAGGCCAGCCTTGAACTCCTGATCCTCCTGTCTTCACCTCCCAAGTACTAGGATTACATGATGTCATCATGCTCAGTTCTATTTCTTCTTCTGAAAAACAACCAGAAATCTGGGGAATACAGAATGCAATTTTGGCTGGACAGTGTTGGTGAACCCCTTTAATCCCAGCACTCGGGAGGCAGAGGCAGGTGGATCTCTGAGTTCGAAGCCAGCCTGGTCTACAGAGTGAGTTCCAAGACAGCCAGGACTACACAGAGAAACCCTGTCTCAAAAACAAACAAACAAACACTACAAAAGGATACAACTTTGGCCAAAACTATGTCACCTGGCCGGAAACTCTTGTAAATTTCTACCTGCAAAAAAACAAAGAGGAGGGGCTGGAGAGATGGCTCAGTGGTTAAGAGCACTGACTGCTCTTCCAGAGGTCCTGAGTTCAAATCCCAGCAACCACATAGTGGCTCATAACCACCTGTGATGACGCCCTCTTCTGGTGTGCCTGAAGACAGCTACAGTGTACTTACATAAAATAATAAATAAATCCATGGGCTGGAGTGAGCGGGGCCGGAGTGAGAAGGGGGAAAACAAAAAACAAACAAACAAAAAAACCCCAAACAAAACCAAAGAGGAGTAAAGCTATAGACTGGTGTCTAGTCAGGGTTTCTATTCCTCCACAAACATCATGACCGAGATGCAAGTTGGGGAGGAAAGGGTTTATTGAGCTTACACTTCCATGCTGCTGTTCATCACCAAAGGGAGTCAGGACTGGAACTCAAGCAGGTCAAGGAGCAGGAGCTGATGCAGAGGCCATGGAGGGATGCTGCTTACTGGCTTGCTTCCCCTGGCTTGCTCAGCCTGCTTTCTTACAGAACCCAAGACTACCAGCCCACAGATGGTACCACCCACAAGGGGCTCTCCCCCCTTGATCACTAATTGAAAAAAAGCCTTACACCTGGATCTCATAGAACATTTTCTCAACTGAAGCTCCTTTCTCTGTGATAATTCCAGCTTGTGTAAAGTTGACACACAAAACTAGCCAGTACAACTGGGTCCGTGTGGCATCACTGACCACGCAGAAGAGCCAGGGATCTAAATTCAGGCTCTCATGCTCATATAGTAGGCACTAACCATCTCCCTAGCCTACTAATACCTTTTAGTTATTTATTATTTTTTGGATAGGGTCTTTTTATGTAGCCCTAGTTAGCCTAGGACTTGGTATGTAGACCAGGTTGGCCTTAAACACACAGAGGTTCACCTACTTGCTTCTCCCTCATGGGCACTGAAATTATAGACACGTACTACCATGCTTGGCTAATAATTTTTCAGTGATAACAGCCTAACTTTATTTGGTCAACTGAATGAAAAATGTCCTGTATGGGAAGAAAGGACAGTGATCTAAACTTCATGTTATAGCAGGAAATGTATTAAGAGACAGGGTCTTTGCAGTCCTGACTATCCTGGAACTAATTGTGTAGACCAGGCTGGCCTTAAATTCAAGTAGTCTGTTGGCTTCTGGCTCCTGAGTGCTAGGGTTAAAGATGAGTATGCACCACTGCTGGCTGGCTGGCTGACTATGCATCCATCCATCCATCTATCCACTCATCCATTACCCTTTCCTCTAGATTTACTTATGTGTGTATGTGTGCCTGAGTGAATGTACGAGCACAAGCACATGCATATGGGTGCTTGTGGAGGCCAAAGTAGGTTGTCAGGTGCCCCAAAACTGGAATTACAGGGGGTTGTGAGCCACTGACTGGGTGCTGGAAACAAAATTGGTTCCTCTGGACAAAGAGAAAGAGCTCTTGCAAGGCTGAGTCCTGGGGATAATAGGTTTTGAAGCGAGATTCCTGAAGTCATAGGAACAAATGCTCAAACCCCCAATCACCAACCTTGTCTTTTTCAGTTGCTCGGATATCTTCCTTGCTAAAGGAACCCAAAAAACAAAGAGAGTAAGATTAGTTATTTGAGAAGGAAAGAATAATGAAAGCAGACAGAACAGACCACACTGAGTTCCCAACTGCCCCAAGGATGGAGGGCCATCTTTAGCATGGAGGATAAAATTTACCCTTCCTTGGACAATACAGAACAATAGCATTGATAACTCTTGGCAATGGAAAAGGTTATCAGAAATTCAAGGTCATTCTTGGCTACATATGGAATTTAAGGACAGCCTGACCATAGGACTTTTGTCCAAAATACCCAAAACCCAAACCAAATCAGACCAAACCACCTGCACCAAACCATCTAGTCTACAATAATTCCATAACTGTTTTGTTTTTAAAAGGCCATATAACAATCCACCATTTTAACCACAAATCTCCTTTACTACTACTTTTTTTTTTCTTTTTAAAGATTTAATTATTTATTATATGTAAGTACATTGTAGCTGTCTTCAGACACCCCAGAAGAGGGCATCAGATCTCATTACAGATGGTTGTGAGCCACCATGTGGTTGCTGGGATTTGAACTCAGAACCTTCGAAAGAATAGTCTGTACTCTTAACCGCTGAGCCATCTCTCCAGCCTTTTCTTTACTTCTTTTTAAAGACTGATTTCATGGGCATGAATGTCTTGCCTGCATGCATATATGTGCAGCAGCACATGCATGCCTGTTTGGTCCGTTGCACTGGAGTTACCATGTGGGTTCTGGGAATTGAACCTGGGTCCTTTATAAAAGCAACAAGTGCTCTTAACTGCTGAGCCATCTCTCCAGGCCCTCAACATTGTTCTTACAACCTTTGGGTTCAATCAGTACTAAAGAATAAGGTGTACGTTGTTGTGCATGTCTTTAATCCTAGCACATGGGACACAGAGGTTGGAAAATTTCTCAGTTCAAAGGTCAGCCAGGACTAAACACTGGGATGCTATCCTAAACAAAAAATTAAAATAAATAAAGAATAAAAAAGGTGGAGAGCCAAGGTGGCTCAGGGCTAAAGATGTGTGTTGTTTAAGCCCAATGACCAGTTAAGGCTCTGGAACCCAGTGGGTGTCAAGTGGAGAGAGAGAATCGCCTCCATAAAGTTGTTCTGGCTTTCACATGTGTGCACACACAAAAATAAAAATGGGAGAGCAGAAAATGAACATGAAGGTGCTTCCTACGAGGCTCTACTTTGTTTGGCTTGGCTCATCCTGACACGGCTAGTCTACAGCTTTCCTCAGTTCTTACTGAGACAGGGTCGCATGCAGCCCAGGCTGGCCTTGAACTTGCTACGTAGCCAAGGTTTGTTTTGAACTTCTCATGTTTCTGCCTCTATCCAGGCAAGCACTGCCACATCAGATCTATGTGGCACCCGAGGATCAAATCTAAAGCTTTTCCATCAACTGCGATGTATCACCAGCACCTCTTTGCTTTATTTATAAGTCCTCATTACTGACATTTTCCTTCTTGTAGCTCATATGACATTTCTCTAGATTATTCTGTGGGGCAAGAAGTAAAGCACAAAGGAGAGACTAAAGTGTGCAGGAAAAGGAACTGTAATTGCTCCACAAATTCCAGTCTTGCCCACCATCCTCTCCCAACCCCTGGTGCTGAGGCAGATGTAAACACAAGAACACCTCTTACCGGATAGTTCCTCGAAAAGCATTTTTAAGTGGTGTGGATCCCACATACAGGATGTGTACTTTGGCAAAGCGTGAGTTGATGCTAGAGACCTAGGCGACAGAGAAAGGACCAGCATCAGGGCACCGGCTGTTGTCACTCAAGGAGCCAGAGAGCAAGCGAGGAATTACTAGGATTTTAGTTCAAGTGAAAACTACTCAATAGATTTAAGGGGTTTTGTTTGGTTTTGCTTTTAGATTTATCTGATGCAATGAGTGTTTTGACTGCATGTATGTATATGTACCACATGTGTCCCTGGTGTCTACAGAGGTCAGAGGAGGGGGGCTGGATCTCCTGGAACTGGAGTTAGTTATAGATGATTGTGAACTACTATGTGTGTAGTGGGAACCAAACCCAGGTCCTCTGAAAGAGCAATAAGTGCTCTTAGCTACTTAGCTCTCTTCTAGCCCTTCATTTCATTTCAAAGAATCATATTCATGTGTGTCTGTATTTGGGTGTGTGCACTTACATGCAGGTACCCACGGAGACTAGAGGTGTAACATCCATCTCCCAGAAATGCTGTCATAGGCAGCTGAGTTGTTCGTAGTAGATGCTGGAACTGAAAGCTGCAAGTGCTCTTACCTGAGAGCCATCTATCCAGCCATTTAAGGAAAATTAACACCTATTTATTTTTGTCTACGATATGTCTGTGGGCTAAAAGCCAACGTGGCTACCTGAGAGTGCTATTATGAGAATCCAAAGAGAATATACAGTGTTGACTTAAAAGTACTCAGTAAGTCTAAATCAGGTGTGGTGTGGTGAACTGTCTATAACACAACCCTAGCTACAACAGAGGTTGAGACAGGAGGGTCTCAAACTGAAGCCAGCTTGTTCTATACAGCAGGTCTGAGGCCAGCCTCAGCAACTCTGTCTCACATGTCTCCCTTTCTACCTCCCCCAGACAGGGTTTCTCTGTGTAGCCCTGGCTGTCCTTGAAAAAGATCTGCCAGCCTCTGCTTTACCAAGTGCTAGGATTTAAGCGTGAGCTACCATGGCCTGGATCAAAATTTAATAAACAACAACAAAAAGTCCACTAAGTTTTACATAAATATGCAGTATAACAATCTAGGCCTTTAAACAGTTCTTCCAAAGAAACTGGTCTGTGGATGGAATTTAATTTACATTTCAGTTAATTCCTTGACACTGAGATCATTGTGACTTTTTCAGATTAACACAAGTTTTTTTCTGTAATAATTTAAAATGAGAGAAGAATGAAGTTGTGTGAGGTGGTATACACTGGTAATCCGAGCACCTAGGAGATGAGACAAGAGGATCAATAGTCATCCTGTACACTACAATGTGTGTGAAGATGACAGATACATCAGTCAGTAGAAGATGGAGATGAGGAGGGAACATGCTGAACATTACAGGCACATAGCCCCAGAACATTAATTATACCTGTTCTCAAAGACTGTAGGGCTGAGGACGGAGCTCAGTTGGTATAATGCTTGACTAGTCTATACCAAGGTCTAGCTTCTTAGCCCAGCATTTTATAACACTAGGCACGATGGTACATATCCATAACCCCAGCAGTTTGGAGGTGTAGGCAAGAGGATTGTCTCCCCAAGTTTGTAGCTCTGGGCTACACAGTAAGTTCCAGGGTATCCAGGACTACAGAATGAAACTTTCTCCAGGAAAAAAAAAAGGATACCCTATTCCCAGACATCAGCAGAAACAGTCCAGTAAGAATTATAAATTCCTTTAGATGGTAGATGCTAGGCCGGGATCTTAACTCCCTGTGTAGGAAATGGTGATGTTGAGCTTTTAAACCCCCAACCTCTACCTCCTGAGGACTGTAATTATAGGTGTACAACAACTGACCTGGTGCCTAGGGGTTGAGAACCCCACCCCTTGTGCATGCTAGGTAAGCAGTCTACCAAGTAAGCTATAAGCCAGGCAAAAGCTAGATGTCTGAATTTATCCACCTTGATCCCGGAAGTTTTCAGATCAACAGAGTACAGTGAAGCTTCTTCACACAAGTAAACAGAGCAAGCCTTTCGCACCTTTTAGAAATTCCTTATTGTTATTGTTGCTGTTGCTGTTGTACGTGTTGGGGGCACCGAGTGCAGGCTCACACCCCACAGCAAAGTATGGAGGCCTGTTTGATTCACTTTCTGTTACTGTGATAAATACACAGACCACAAGTAACTTGGGGAGGAAGTGTCTTACAGTTACAGTCCATTATCAGGGAAAGCCAAGAAAGAAGAAACATAAGGCAGAACCTGAGTCAAGAACAGAAGCAGAGGCCGGGGAGGAGTGCTGCTTACTGGCTCTCCTTGGCTTACCAGCCAGCTTTCTTATATAATCCAAGATCACTTACCTAGTGGTGGCACTGCCCACAATGGCCTGGGTCTTCCCATATCAAACACCAATCAAGAAAATGTCCCACAGACAGGCCAAGCTGATGGAGGCAAATCCTCAACCGAGGTCCCTCTTTCCAGGTAACTCTAGTATGTGGCAAGCTGATCAAAACTAACCAGACAACTTTGTTGAGTTGGTTTTTTCCTGGATTTGTATTTCCATGCGTCAGCAGGCTTGCATGAAAAGTGACTGACCCGATAAGCTACCTTACTGACTCAGGCTCTCCCCTCCCACTCCCTGTTTCCCCTTCGTTGAAGACAGGGTCTTACTATATAGCCCACCTGTATTGGCACTTGCCATGTAAACCAGGTTGGTCTTGAACTCACAGAGATATGCCTGCTTCTGCCTCTCGAGTAGTAGTATTAAAAGACACACGCTGCCATGTCTGTCTTCCCTCCAGCCCTCTTTGGGACAGAGTGTTACCACACAGCCCAGCTCCCCTTTGAGATCCTCTCTAGCACCATCCAAGGAGTGTGCACCTATGCCCTGCCAGCAGAAATTTCTGTGATAAGAGAAATGTCATTTCCTGGGGCTGGAGAGATGGCTCAGCAGTTGAGAGCACTGGCTGCTCTTCCAGAGGACCTGGGTTCAATTCCCAGCACCCACACGGTAGCCTGTAATTATCTATGCCTCTAACCCCAGGGGTTGCAGCAACACCCTTTTCTAGGCTTTGTGGCACCAAGCATGCGTATGATACAGACAAAACAACTATTCACATGAGGTAAAAACAAAACAAAACAATTATTTCTTAGGACGGAGGATGTACTTCAGGGGTGCCCACTGCTATCACACACACCCCAAACAAAAGTCATGTGCCAATCAATATGGCAGTCACTCTCTCTCATTTCTTTCTTTTTTTTTTTTGAGATAGGGTTTCTCTGGCTTTCCTGGAACTACTCTCTCAGCAGACCAGGCTAGCCTCAAGTATCCACCTGCAGATGCCTCCCGAGTACTGGGATTAAAGATGTGAGTCACCACATCTATCCCTGAAATTGACCTTCTAACAGTAATAAACCTAAACAGCCCTATATAGCTAGGGTCTACTGTGTTAAGCAGTGGAACATGGCAGTTGTAGAGTCATAGCCTAAGCACAAGGCTAGGATCAGCTTACCTTACAGGTGACAACAGCTCCCACATCTGGAAGTAACTGGGACTCTGTTTCCCTCATTACAGATACCACGGGAAGCTGTGGAGAGAATACAAAAGTCAATGTACTGGCTAAGTAAGCCTTGGGTAAAGATAACTGAGGTCTGAGAATACTACAGGAATATCTTAGAACACTTGAGGCCACTAGGGCAGGCAGCCTATAGATTCGTTTATAGTCCATAGCAGAGGACGTCAGTCATTTTAGGAAATAAAGAGGGTCAGAAGTCATTAGAATTAGGCTGCCAGGTTTAATATGATCACTCCGATTAGTTCTAAATTACTGAAGAATCTCTTGGAATTTCCTGGTACAAATCTTATTGCTTATAATTATGAATATTCTGACTCTTTCTTCCAAGCTATACTTTTTTTTTTTTTACTTCATAAGACAGGATTTGCAATTACATATAGAATGGCAACTCTTGTTTTAGTCCATTGGCAGCTGGTGTGAATACTATCTTACCTCTCTTGCTCTGTGTAGTTTCCTCATCTAACTAAGTCCCTCCCATGTCACGTTGTCTGTTTAACCCATTCTCCACCTGAGGATCACATTCTTTCCACTCCTCCACCTCTGCTTACCTTCAGATGCCTAAATATTATTGTCACTCTCTAGGATACATAAAGCCTATTACATGTTCTCACCATTCTGCACAATTTTTTTTTGTTTTGTTTTGTTTGTTTTTTCGAGACAGGGTTTCTCTGTGTAGCCCTGGCTGTCCTGGAACTCACTCTGTAGATCAGGCTGGCCTCGAACTCAGAAATCCACCTGTCTCTGCCTCCCAAGTGCTGGAATTAAAGGCGTGTACCACCACTGCTCGGCTGCACAATTCTTTTGAAGATACGTTTGTGCATCTGCTCATGATTTGTGTTTGCCTCCTCAGTAACAAAAGCTGAGTGTACTAGGCTCATGACTCTGTCCCCAGTAGCAACTAAGGGCAGCACTGGGCAGATCACATAAAAGTGCTTAAGAGACATCTATGCAGTGACTAAACAGACAGGCTGAGTTTACTGGAACCTGTTTTTACAAATAAGTACACACAAAGCAAGAAGTTTAGGGTTAGGCAGTCTCTAAAGAGGGTTTTGGTCCCCCCCCTTCCCCCAGAAGATTGGATCTGTGGTCCCAAGTTGGCATGGTAGGCAAGTGCTGTACTGATGAGCCACAAGCCCAGCTTCAGGCTTAATTGTTAATTTTTTATTGTCCTACATATGTCAACCACTGCTTTATCTGTGCCCATTAGAAGCTGGGAATACACTTGTGTAGCATCATGCATGGCTACACTTAAACGTCTAGTTGGGCAAGAATCTAGTGATCAAGAGTAACACATTTAAATAAGTGCTCTGGAGGAAGATTCTTGGGCATAACAATCCTACTGCCATCAAACATTTTTTTCAGTCAGAAGGTCCAAAAGGGCTTCTCTGGGAAAAACAAACAAACAAACAAACACAACAGCAACAAACCCGATTAAATAAAGGGCTCGAGCAGGGGTGTGCTCCAGATAGACAGCACATGAATTGCATAGGCTTTGTTCGACACAAGAGAAAGCTTAGTGCACTAAGATAGTGAAAATCGCCAGCACAACTACACTGATGTCAGTGAAGTGGGACACAAGAGCCACACGAAGGTGGAGAGGTAGTCGAGATGCACGACGGGAAAAAGCTCTCGGCTGGCTGGACTACTCTCAAATTTGCGTATTTTTCCCTCCACTTCCTGTGAGTGCACCCACACAACTAAGCCAGATCAACCTAACTGGTGTGCAGAGGGTGAGCTTTAGCCCAGCGCAGGGATCACGGCTGGGAGAAGCCGAGAGACCAAAGCTGCCGAACCACCAAAGACGCGTCCGCCCGCAGTGCCTGTGCTCAAAGACCAGAATTCAATGGCAGCCTGAGAGGGAACGCGCGCTGGGTAGCCGCTTCCTTTACCGCGCCATTCTCGCTGGTCTTCGTCAGGCAGCCAGCCAGTGACGAAAAGATGTAGCCGTGCCGGGTGTAGGTGCCGCTGCCGGGGCTGCCTTCCTCCAAGTTACATAGACGTTCGCCTGCAGAAGACAAGCTGCCTCAGCCACGGGCTCCTAGAAGCTGGTTGCCATGCACCCTGGAACTGCCTGCGGAGACCGCTCACTTACCAGGGATGCAGTACCTCACAGGTGGTGCCATGCTTGCCACCGTCCACAACCCGGATGAGAACCAAGACGACTTCTCATTGGTCAACTAGAGGAGCGGCCTCACAGTCACACGTGCACCAATTGGCTCCTTCGCCCGAGCGAGGTGTAAGAGCTAGGCCTGACTCCATTTCCCAGGCTGCCCCGGGACAGATCTCTGGGCGTGCCTTTGCGGACTCCGGGACTCGCGCCTGCGCAGCTGGGTGGTGATGGGCGGGCAGCGGGTCCCGGTCCGCTGGCTAGCTCTGCTGGCTGAGGGCCATGGTGGGTCAGCCTTAGTTCGGCCCGGCCTGGGTCCCGAGCTGGAAGGGGAGGCAGTGAGTGGAGGACAGAGAGACTGGGCCTGATCTGGTTGATTGAGAAGCTGGCGGGAGGCAGGTAAGAGTGAAGGCACGGTTCTTGCATCCCATCCTAGTCCCGGATATCCAGGCCTTTAAGTTCAAGTTTCTGGTTTCTCCATGCCCTGCCCTGCGTGGCTGTGTCCTCCTAAGTCCGAACGCATCCTCAGTCCCAGCTGGTCCATTTCATGAGTTTGAAGATTCAGATCCAGAGACAAGGTTTGGTTTGTACAGAGTGTCGAAGATAGTTCGAGACAGCCCAAGCGTAAGCCTATTTTTTTTTTTTTTTTTTTTTTGACCTGAGCCCATCATAGCTGGACCCTGCTGCACCTGGAGACACAACCTTTTCTTAGTTTTGTAAAACGACAGTTTCTTCTCTTGCAGGCAGATACTCTTGAGTGTGAGCCCCTTAACTATGAACGAGCTGCTTGACGTTCACGTACCATTCCTTTTGCTTTCTTCCCTTTTAGCATGTTAGCCGGGAAAGAAGCCTTCGTTAATAGGATATTGTGCTTTATTGATGGCTGACATCAGCTTGAGGTGGCAAAGGTCACGGGAGCTGCAGTTTTGTCCGGATGAAATTCGCCATGACTTTGATCTCAGTTTTATCTGTTGGCTCTGGAATTTAGTCCTATCTCCCCTTCCCTTCCTGTCAGTCAGGCTTCTTTGAGATACAGATGGTGATTTAGGAGAGTGCCGTTGCCTGCTAATCTCTAATCTGGTGGCAGATGGCCACTGTGGCCTGTGGATCCTACTGAGAGGTGGCAGTACTTGGGGTTTGGAGGAACTATGCTGGCTTATTCCTCCTCTGTCCATGTCTTCTCGCCACTTTTAGATGTAAAGATCTTGCTTTTTCTCCATTTCCTGAGGTAAAACTTTTTCACTTGTGGCCCATTTGATACATCTTTTTCTAGCCTACTCATTACCCTCATCATCCCTAAGAGAGGAGAGGGCCCGGGGCTCACTCTTTGCTCCCTCAAATTTGATTAGCATCGATAAGCTTTCCATTTTACATGTTTGGTTTCTGGTTTGATTAGTCCTCTTAATTATCGTTCTCTAGTGCTACAGCTCCAATAATGGTTCTGTTTCTTTGTTAATCAGAAAGAATGAGTCCAGCAAATACTTGGGTGTTATCACATTGGTGAGAGTGTCTTTGCTGGCTGGCTTCTGTAGATCTGCCAGCCTTTGCTGCTCTGAATCTCTCCAGGTCATTCATTCAACAAGTATTTATTGAATACTTCTACGAGCCAGGTATTATGCTAAAATGTTTATAAGCATTTGATTGAAACCTTGGCCATGTGTGTGTATGTGTGTGTGTGCGTGTATATGTATGTACGTACAGTCATACATTTGTATGTATAAGAATTTAAGGGTTAGAGAAAGAGGTTACAGGACTACTTAAGGAGAGATCTGAACCTTAAATAGGGTATAAATGAGAATTGGTCAGTTGAGCCTTGAAGTAGGCATTTCACTCAGAACTCAAGGATGTAGGAGGTGATTGACAGTCTGACCTCTTTTTAAAGACTCGGTCTCATGTATCTCATGCTGGTTCAGACTGGCTGTGTACCCAAGGAGGATTTTGATCTTCTAATCCTCTTGCCTCCAGATGTACACACATGCCCAGTTTTGAGGATTTTTATTTATTTTTTTAGACAGACAAGGTCTCTTAAAGTTCCAGGGCTGGCTGTCCTGGAAACTCACTCTGTAGACCCAGCTGGCCTCTGCCTCGGAAGTGCTGAGATTAAAGGCGTGTGCTGTCACCACTCAGTCTCAGTCTTTCTTTTCTACATTTCCTGTTAATTCTTCACAGGAAGTGATGGGAAAGGCCAGTGTCTTACCCTGGTGCAGTGGCTGTTGGTCTTTTCCCTTTTAAGCTTGTTTTCTTTTCAAATTTATTTTTTATTTATATGAGTACACTGCAGCTGTCTTCAGACACACTTTTTTTTTTTTTCAGCTTTTCATTTCACCTTTAGGTTTCCAAGATTGTGGAAGGAGATCATTAACTATTTTTGCAAAGCCTTTTAAAGTGGGGTTGAGCCAGGGTGCAAGGAGAGTACATTACTCCAGTTACTGCACTGAAACCCATCTCCATAGCAGAGAAGCTGCATCCAGTTTCTGCTGGGTCATGAGCTGCCTGTTAAATAAGTCAGTGAGGTTGCTGAAGGCAAAGCAGTATTCTTTATCCATCGTTAAAACAGATTAGTTTTACAGAGCTAATGAGACTATCATGGAATGCCTGATGGTGTCTCTGTGTTCATTGCCTGGGCAGTGAGCTTCTCCTGTGCCGTAGAAGCAGTGCTGAGAACCAGCTCAATGCCTAAGAAGCTTGGGGCCAAGAGCATTGGTCACAGAAATGCTACTTAAACAGAGATCTGGAAAAGCTCCCGAGAGGGCAGATCCCTCCCACTGCTGTCTCATGAATACCTGAAGTTAACTTGGTTGCTTTATCCCAAGGATAAGACTGGAGTGGAACTGGAGACAAAGTATCTTATGTCCTGCAAGTGGTGGTTGACTGTTCTTTCAGGGAACAAGGAATCATGTCATCTGGCTGGCCAATAGCCTCAGCCCAGATAGAGTAGGAACACCCAGAGAGGACTAGTTGAGTTCTAGTTACCAGATCCTGTGTATTACAGAGCAGGCAGGAAATCCCGGGAACTCCTTGCCTCTTACCCATGGTAAGACAGGCAGTTTTGTTTATACTGGTTAAGCTTCACTCTGTGCCTGTGTAAACAGAGTATCTCCAAAATACCTTGAGGGAGCTGAGGAGATTGCTCAGCTGGTATTTGCCCATAAGCATGATGACCTAAGTTTGATCCCACAGAACTCATGTGAAAAGACAAGTATGTCTGTAAACCTAGGGCTGGAGAGGCAGAGACAGGTGGATCTCTGGAGCTTACTTAATTGAATTGGTCAGTTTCAGGTTTGGTGAAAAACCTTGTCTCAATAATAATAAAAAAAGTGTATGTGTGTATGTAGCCTGGGTGGGTGTAGTGGGGAGCTGAAGAGAAGGCTTCTGGTACATTTCATGGTACTGTTCATCATTATTATTTTGGTTTTTTGAGATAGTGGTTCTCTTTGTAACATTGGCTGTCCTGGAACTCACTCTGTAGACCAGGTTAGTCCTGAACTTAGAAATCAACCTGCTTCTGTCTCCTAAGTACTGGGCCTAGGGTAGCAATAGAGAGGGGAGACAACGGCTTCAGGCCAACATGGTACCTTTAACATGGTGCACTTACATGCAAGAAAGCATTCGTAAAATAAAAATGTTAAAGTAGTATGAGGAGAGTGACTGGGGAAGAGATACTTGTTGCCCATGTCTGGCCTCCACATGTGTGCTGCACACATAGAACTGTGACTTGAAGCTTTTTCTCTCTTTACTGTGGCCCTTCAGGTGTAACCTACCTGGGATCTGCTGCATCATCATGTAGTATGATGTAAATATGACTTTTGTAGGCTCAGAACCTTCAGACCCTACATCCTGTAAGACAGTTGGAATAATGACACTGGAAATTCTTTAGAAAAGTGACCTTTTCTATTTTCATAGCTGATGGCCGGCCTAATTGAGAAGCCCTCTAACTTGATGCTTTGGGCCCTCTTATTGAGTAGGGTGAGGTATGGCTCAGGTGGGATCCTTATATCAGTATACTCTCTTAGGAGCCATGCGGGGTCAGCGAAGTCTGCTACTGGGCCCAGCCCGCCTCTGCCTGCGTCTCCTTCTGCTCCTGGGCTACCGACGTCGATGCCCACCTCTGCTCCGGGGCCTGGTACAGCGCTGGCGTTATGGCAAGGTTTGCCTGCGCTCCCTGCTCTACAATTCCTTTGGGGGCAGTGACACTGCCGTTGATGCTGCCTTTGAGCCTATCTACTGGCTGGTGGACAATGTGATCCGCTGGTTCGGAGTGGTAAGTGATGGTGCTCTAGGAGCCAGGAAAGGGGATGTTTTGTGGGGAGAGGGTATGTTTCTGATGGACTTACACTGAGCTTTGAAGGCAACTTCCCAAACTCTGGAAGTTCCCGAGTCTTCCTGGGTATCTTTCCCTCACGGCATCTTCTTGACCTCACTGGTGTTGGCAGGTGTTTGTGGTGCTGGTGATCGTGCTGACTGGGTCCATCGTGGCCATTGCTTACCTGTGTGTCCTGCCCCTCATCCTCCGAACCTACTCAGTACCACGGCTCTGCTGGCATTTCTTCTATAGTCACTGGAATCTGATCCTCATCGTCTTCCATTACTACCAGGCCATCACCACTCCTCCTGGATACCCACCCCAGGTGGGACCCCACAGGGCATGGGGAGGAACAGAGTTGCATGCTATGGCAGCCAGTCCCACATATGGGAAGGAGAATGACCTGAGATCTTTTGAGGCAGAAGTTTTGTCTTGCTATAGTGGTCAAAATTGTTCTTCTCGATTTGCACAGGGCAGGAATGACATTGCTACTGTCTCCATCTGTAAGAAGTGTATTTACCCCAAGCCAGCCCGAACACACCACTGCAGCATCTGTAATAGGTGGGTCTTGGCTTGCTCTGAGCCTCATTTGAGGCCCCTTTGCCGTAGCCCTAGGGCAAAACCTGGCCCTGGAGTTGGTTAATTGTGTATCAGAGTATCTGTTAAGATGTAGCTAGGCACCGTGCTTCCCATCTGCTGACACCCAGTCTTCAGCATAGTCTATGAGTGAGGCATTATTTCACTTGAACAAACTGAGGCAGCGAGATGTTTCCTTGTCAGTAGCCAATAAATGACAGAACTGGGTTTAAAGGAAGGCCTGGCTGTCTTCAAAGTCTGTGCCCTTTCCACCTCAGCAGGATGCTGGTCCTAGTAGGAAAGGATTGTCACTGACATCTCAAGATCCTTGGCCACCGTAACAGAGCCTGTGTCCCTCCCTCACAGGTGTGTGCTGAAGATGGATCATCACTGCCGTATCCTTTTGCTCACTTCAGCCAAGACCTTCGGTTTTACCCCCAGAGCACTGCATGGGGTTCATAGTCATGAGCTCCATACTTTCTCACTGGCATCAATCCAGAGAATACTGGCTCATGAGAAGTTAGTCGAAGAGGCATTGTGTGGGGTTACCATTTTTTTTTTTGGGAGGAGCAGAATGTTTACAGGCTTTCTAGAATGGATTTTGTAGGAGAAAGGAATTTTCTGGCAGGTCTTTTGTGGAGAATCAAAAGGTGTTTGGGCATCTATGGCTGAAGGTGCCAGACAGAACTGTGGGTCCCATTTTGACTTTCTATGCAGATTGCTAGCAGAGTTAGGTTGAATAATTGCAGGTAGTTAAGATTTCCTGGTGGCATCTAGAAGCCCTGAAAAGCTTAGACAATTTTTACCTTAACTTTGGTAAACTGTCTTCTATTTTCTTGCCTTTGTGCTGATGCCTTTGGGTGATGTCTTGAACTAAGGATGGGCTGTAGGGGCTTGGACACCCCCAAATTATATTTGATCTTGTCCTTAATCATTCCTCCACCAGCCTGGCTAAACAACTGTGTGGGCCACTATAACCATCGCTACTTCTTCTCTTTCTGCTTTTTCATGACTCTGGGCTGTGTCTACTGTAGCTATGGAAGTTGGGACCTTTTCCGGGAGGCTTATGCTGCCATCGAGGTGAGCCCATGGCTAGGAAGAGAGTAATTCAACATAGCAGAAACATCTCCCCAAGAAATTATTTAGTAGCCCCTTGTCTTGAGGCCTGAGAGTATAACCCACACTGTTTTCATCCCCTTAGAAAATGAAACAGCTTGACAAGAACAAACTACAGGCGATTGCCAACCAGGTGGGCAGTCTCCACTCCACTGCCTCCTGCTGCTCAGGCCGAGGGTTAAGAGTTAATCAACTGGGTCTGCTATTTTAGTAACATAGGCTGGCTGCCAGACCCGGTCAGCTTCTAAGGAAGCTTTCATGGGTAGGTTAGGTAGCCTGAGGGCAAGCTGGAAATCTTCTGTAATCTATGCCATCATCACTCCTTTGGGTTGAGCTTTGACTCTGCCTTCATTATGGCCTGAGCAGCAAGGGGTCTATGTTAAGTCTGTGTAATGGGGTTCCAGGGGACAGATACCAGGCTGGTCTGGCAGCTTTGGGATCACCCCACCCACACACCTGTTCGTTCTAGGAACCCCTTATCCTGTGCACTTCTTGGACTTTTATATTGCACTCCTGTTGCTTTTCCAGAGGCCTGCTTCCCCCTCCCCATTAGTCCAAGCCAGGTATAGATCTGTCTCTTGTGGGTGTAGCCACATAGTGAAGGAAATATGGCTGGCTAGAGATTGGAGTGGTTTCCCCTGGAGTCCCATTATTGCTGGCAAGCTACAGACTCAGAGTTAGTTCCTTCTGTGCTTGGCTGTCTACCCACTGTCTTTTCATGTGATGGTGCCACTGGGCTTGGTCCCCTATCTGCCTGCTGGTCTGATTTCCTCTGTGGCTTTAATCCCCATTTTTATCTGCCTGGTTTTATATTAATTCCTGCCTGTAGGTGCTTGGGGTTCTGGTGACAGTTGCTGGAGACTATCAGAGCAAGGGAGCCAGGCTTTGCTGTTCTCTTTTTGTAGACGTACCACCAGACTCCACCACCTACCTTCTCCTTTCGAGAAAGGATAACTCACAAGAGTCTTGTCTACCTCTGGTTCCTGTGCAGGTATTCAACTCTCTTTTGATAGTACCCCATCGTCCCTGTCCTCCCCTCTTCCCCCTGGTCTCTGTATAGCCTTAGCTTTCCTGGAACTAGCTCTGTACACCAGGCTGGCCTTGAATTCCTAGAGATCTGACTGCTTCTGCTTCCTGAGTGCTGGGAGTAAAGGCATGTGCCATCACTGCCTGGCTCAGTTTTGATAATTTTAAGGGAGGGCAGCATTGAGAAAAACCTTTTTAGATGCCATTGTCCTAATCTGAGGCTGGCAAAGAGTGCTTTTCTTCAATATTTTGGGGGTTCAATAGATTGTGGCTACTAAGTACCAATAATTATGCTTGTTATGCGTTAAGTGAAACTCTTGTTTTATTGATTCCTATCCAAAAAGAACATGCCTCCATTTACTGAGAAGGGAAATCAGAAACTTAGAAGTAAAGCGATTTGTTCTACAACACATAGCTAGGAGTTGCAGAGTTGGAATATGAATTTCTGACAACCAAATCCAATCCCTCACCATCTTATCTTTCAAGCAGAGGTATCTTAAGAAAGTCTACATTTTCCTCAGTGGTAGACTTATCTCCCCATCTTCCTTTCCATGTCACTTTTTTTCCAGCCTACTTTAATAAATCTCTACTTTAAAAGGCAGAATACGTGCTCACCTAGGCCCTATATGAGATCAGGAAAATGAAGCAGAGAGGCTATGAGCCAGTCTTACCCACAAGTTTGACTTCCCCTCTGTCTTCCAGCTTCTAATTTCTATCAATTTTTGTCTCTTAGTTCTGTGGCCCTGGCCCTGGGTGCCCTAACCATGTGGCATGCTGTTCTTATCAGTCGGGGTGAGACTAGCATCGAAAGGCATATCAACAAGAAGGAGAGACGCCGATTACAGGCCAAGGGCAGGGTGAGTGGCGAAGGGACTTGGGTGAACAGGTGGGTGATAGTACATCTAACAAACAGGTCACTGTCAGGGCTGACTTAAGACAAGTTCCTAGTTTTTCATTTTGTTTGTTTTAAAGCTGGGTCCCATTATGTAGCTATGGCTGGCCTGCACTGCCCAGTACTGAGGTCAAAGGCATGCAGCACTACAGCCAACTAACAGGTGTCTTAAAGAAGCTAGACTTTGCTCACAGGAGCACTGACACCTCTGAGATGAGATGGAGATTAAGTGTAAGAGCAGCAGTGTATTTTTCTTGTCTCCAGGTATTTAGGAATCCTTACAATTATGGCTGCTTGGACAACTGGAAGGTGTTCCTAGGCGTGGACACAGGAAGGTAACGTAAGGAAGACAGAGCTGTGCTGTGCAACCCAACTGTGATGGGGAGGTGGTCCACACCCGGGGGCAGAGACTGTAATTGAGCTGAAGCTAAAGACAGTCCTGTGGAACCAAACTCCCACAACAGGGAAAATGGTCTGAGGCTTCATCCTCAGGAACAGTCATACGGCCAGCTTTTTGTTACACACTCAGGATTACCACTATTTTATTTGAACCACTGGGGCCTGAGGCTAAAACTTTTGTTTAAAAGAATTATTTTATGTACATATGAGTACACTGTCGCTGTCTTCAGACACACCAGAAGAAGGCATCAGATCCCATTACAGATGGTTGTGAGCCACCATGTGGTTGCTGGGAATTGAACTCAGGACCTCTGGAAGAGCAGTCAGTGCTCTTAACCACTGAGCCAGCTCTCCAGCCCTGAGACTAAAACTTTTTAAGGAAAATAATTGTATATTTCTCTGTATGCACATCATGTACATGCCTGGTACCTGAGGTCAGGAGAGGGCATTGGACAGATCCCTTGGAACTGGGGATGGTTATGACCTGCCATATGGGTACTAGGAATCTAGGAATCAAAGCTGGATCCTCTGTAGGGAGCAACAAGTACCTAACTGCTGAGCCTCTCTCCAGGCCCTAAAACTGTGGTTTAAAAGGTATGGTTCACGACTACAGAAGAGCCTGTAGGTAGATACTGTATCTGGAGTTCAAGCCAACAATGTGAGAGGCTGAGGTAACCTACATGTGACAGCGGTCCTACAGCAATGTGAGACTAGCTCTGTCCAGTCCAAGAGGAAACCATTTTCTAAACTGCAAATTACTAGGCCAGGCATGATTATGTACATCTGTGATCCCATCACTTGGAAGGCACAGGCAGAAGGTCAGGAGTCTTGACCTTGCCTCCCCTCACCCTGTGCCCACCCCTGACAGTTACTGAGGGTGACAAGCAGATGAGTCCTCGTAAGTCCTTCCCTTCCTCTTTGCCTCAGTGTCACTGCATTCCCACCTCAACTGTGCTTGCAGCCCTCTTAAAAAGATTGGGGCTGGTCATGGCAGCCCACGCCTGGAATTCCAGCATTTAGGAGACCAGGGTAGTAGGGTCAGTAATTCAAGACCAACCTTGGTTACATAGTGACACCTTATCTTGAGACAAAAATAAGTGACTTAATACTTAGAGCATATAGGAACTGTTCTTAAGCTCTGTCTCCCCACTTCCCAGGTTGTTTATGCTGAAACAGATTAAAACTTTCTCTTATGCCTGCAGAACCCCAGAGGGTACAGTTCTTAGACAGCGTCAGATAGGGATGAGAACTCTCAGTCTTTCTCTTTGATTTATGCTTGCTGCAGGGCAAATGGGAAGGACAACAAAGAACTCATAAGTAAAGAGATTTTTTTTTCAATCATTCCTCACAGGCATTGGCTGACCCGGGTGCTGTTACCTTCTAGTCACCTACCCCATGGAAATGGGATGAGCTGGGACCCTCCTCCCTGGGTGACTGCTCATTCAGCCTCTGTGATGGCCGTGTAAGCCACAACTTGAACATTGTTCGATGTTTATTGTCTCTCAAGAGCTTCCAAGGGCAGCTTTTCCTGGAATCCATGACCATAAAGAGCCATTAGGCTTGCCTTAGAGTACTACACAGGGACAATCAAGAACAATCTTCTGCCATCTCAAAACAAGATGCAGTGTGGAGAAACTCAAGGACTGAAGTCCCTCTACTCAGGCAAATAAGTTTTAGCTCCAGACCAGGGTGGAGTAACGGGCTCTGGGCCACAGCACTGGGCAGACACCACCTCTTTCACTTTGGGAAAAGATCCACCAGATGTGTTGAAATTCTGGCTTCTCAATGGGACAAAGACACTAAGCCTATTGTCAAGGTCACTGCCATTTCTCACATGCTTCGGAAGGGGCAAAAATAAAGGCATTTGATTTGTAAAGATACGTAGCTTCTCTCTGCCTTGGTGAAGGTGAAGGTCAGGATCAAGAAGGCCTACTGAGTGGGAATTCCAAGGGTATCTCCTATGCCCTTCTTTTAAAGGGCTGGGATCTCTCAGTATGTGCTACCAGAGCATCTGTAGGATAAAGGGAATCCATGGGAATCTGCCCATTACAAAAAAGTCTTTATTCTCTAGCAGGTGCACTCATGTAACACCATCCCTAGTTCTCTGGGTCACACTAAGCTGCACTGACCCTTCAGCAGCACAGCTTCCTACTCCTGACAGGACACAGGAGAGCTCCAAGATCCAAGGTCTTTTCCTCAAATACAAGTCTCACTCTCTTCAACAATCCATTAAAAATCATGGCTCTTTTAAGAGTTTTGCACAGCCATGCAGGAGAGGCCCAGCATTTGTACTGCATCCACGGGAAGGCAGGCCGGTGGTCTTGCCTTGTGGGATGGCTCAATAGTTAGTACTTGCAGGTTAGACTGTCAGGAGGGATTAGGCCAGGACCAAGGGCTCAGCTCCCAGGACTCCCCAGTAGGAACCTGTAGACACGAAGAATGTTACAACACTATTCTGAGGTTCTCGTTGGTCCCACCATTCCCTTCAGCCAACAGCTTACCATTCTCCCCTTGCGGACACTGCTTCCTTGCGCACAAGTCTCTTCTTGTCATCCAGAGGCTTGGCTAAGGCTCGGATCACTTGAGACTTATATGGTAGTAGCTGTGAAATCAGAGACATCATCTTACTCTTGCTAAGCTGAGCAACAGGAAATGATGCTTCCGACACCATGCTTACATTCTGATGGAAGTGAAATATTTTAAAGAATTGTTTGTGTTTGCCTGGTGTCATGAGGCCAGATAAAGGCAGTGGATCCCCTAGGATGGGCATCACAGATGACTGTATACTGTCATGTGGGTGCTAGGAATCAAACCTGGGTCTTCTGTAAGAACAGCCAGTGCTCCTAAGCAGTGAGCCATCTTTCCAGCCCCGGTTTTCTTATTTGAGGTTTGAATGTAGGATGACCAATGTTATGAGGTGGTCAGAATTTACTAGATCCATTCTGTGCTCATGGGGAGGGGGTGGTGGCATATCTATAATTATCTATGTGTACCATGTATGTAGTTCTTGTCTTACCATACTCAGTTGGTGGCTAATCTCACTTGAAAGCAAAAAAGTATTCAACCAGGTATGGCAGTGTACATGAGTCAGGCCAGCTTGGAGAACAGTGATCACCCTGTCTCAAATAAGCACTTCTGACTCTTCAAAGACTTACCACAGAAGTGGGTAGGCGAGTGAGAGCATGCATACACTGCAGAGCAGCAATCCGGACAGCCTGGAACACAAATGAAGTCAGGGGAGACAAAAGGAGAAAGGTACTGTAGGGTGTGCTGGGTTCAACGCACCATTGAGTAACTGGAGCTGAGGTTCAGGAATTTCGTAACCAGAGTATCAACATGAAGACTCATGATCTGGGGTGCTTCAAGTAGGAGGGGTTGGAGGCAGCTCAGAGTAGAAAGCTGGACCACAGAGTCAGGGCAGGACAGTGCCTCCAGCAGCAAGGAAAGGAGCTAAGAAGCAATGGAAAATAGGGTGCACATTATGGTCTTGGAATTCCCCCAACCAGCTGTAGCCATGGGATCAGCCCTCTCCCTTGCTGACGGTGCCTGCAGGACTTACTGTGGGCAGCTCTGGTAAAAGCACAGGCTTGGGCAGCCTGTTGAGTATATGAGACAGACCCTTCAGATAGTTTGGCTTCACATCTGGGGATAAAAATGTGTAGGAGAAAAACGGGTTAGACATTGAGTTTGAGAATTTAGTCTAATTCACATGAGTGGGCATGTCACCTTATTATAATAAGGTGTGGTGACTGAAGCCTACTTAGCACTCAGGAGGCTGAGGCAAGGGGGTTCAAAGCCAGTCTGAGCTACAGTGTGAGATCTGCCTAAAGAAACGGGTTGAGGCTAGGGAAGATAGGTCAGGTGGGAAAGTACTTTCTGTGCAATATGAGGACCTGAGTTTTAGTCCCATTGAACCACGTAAATAGGTAAGTGCTGTAGTGCACCCGAGTGGAGATAGAGCACCTGGTTTGCTGGCTGGCTGACCTTGCCAAAGCAGCAAGCTTGAGGTTCACTGGGAAATCCTGTCTCAGAAAATGTAGACAATTAGGTAAAGGTGCTTGCCTTTATGATGACCTAAGCTCAATCCCTGGAACCAACCCATTTGGGACAACTTGTCCTTTGACCTCTAGATGCACTTCATGTGTACACACACACACACACAATGTGGAGAAAAATGGAAGAACATGCAATTAGGCCACTGAGATGGATCAGCAGGTCAGTGGGTCAAGGCACCTGATGTTAAGCCTGATTACCATTCAATCATTGGAAGCTACATGGTGGAAGGAGAGACCTTCACAGACATTGTGGCATGCAATTAATAAAAACAATGTAATAGGGCTGGAGAGATGGCTCAGCAGTTAAAAGCACTGATTGCTCTTCCAGAGGTCCTGAGTTCAATTCCCAGCAACCACATGGCTGCTCACACCATCTGTACCATTACAGATTTGATGCCTTCTGACTTCTGGTTTGTTTGAAGACAGCTATAGTGTACTTATAAAATAAATAAATCAATCTAAAAAAATGTTACTAAAAAAAGGTATTGACTATTGACTTTTGGCTCCCACACAAACATGTACGTACACACACACACACACACACACACAGTTTAATTAGCCTCTTGAGCTCATAATAGCTCAGATGTACTCATCAGGGGAAAGTGGGATGGAAGTGCAGCTCTGTAGGTGTAGACCACAATATAGCATCTGGGTCCTAAATTACTGTAGGGACTTATGGCCAGGAGTAGAGGTCCACGTATTTGGAGATCAGCTTTCAGACACCTTGGGGGGCGGCATGGAAACCTTGGACCAAAGCAGGCACATTGTCTGTGAAGAACCGCTGACGGAACATGATCCGAACATCAGCATGGCCGGCACGAGTCAACACATCAGTGCAGTCAGACATGAGCAGAGAGAAGCCATCAGCTGCTGCACAGCCTAGTTCTGGATCACTGAGGAGGCCCATGAGCTAGTGAAAAAACAAACAAAGCAGCCTTGTAAGTGTGCTAGAAGGAAAAATCCCAAATACCAAAGGGAATGAAGCTTTGTAAGAATAAGAGTCCAGGGGCTGGAGAGGTGGATCAGTGGTTAAGAGCACTTGCTGTTCATCCAGAGAACTTGGGTTAGGTTCCCAGAACCCACATGGTAGCTTACAACCATCCATAACTCCAGTTCCAGGAGATCTGGCAATGTCCTCTGCCCTTCTTGGGCAGAAGGGATGCATATGGCACATTCTGTATACAATGGCCACACACGCAAAACATACACATTTTATACATACACTCTCTCTGTGTATCTGTCTGTCTGTCTGTCCTGGAACTCTTGAGGTTGAACCACGCTGGCCTCAAACTCAGAAATCTGCCTATCTCTGCCTGAGTGCTGGGACTGAAAAGCATGAGCTACCACATCCAACAAAATTTCAATCTTTAAAAATGAACAGTTAAATGGTAAATAGGATCCAAGGCAAGTTCTTTCTTAGAGTCCAGTTATGTGTTAGAAATTTACCTGGGTGGTCAGGCAGGCACTGAGAGGATGGTATCTGAGGACTAGAGCCTTGGTTACCTGTAATCACGAAGAAGAACAATCAGGACCTGACATTCAAACTCCAGAGAGGGAGGCACTCGGGTTACATGTGGCTCAGGGGCTTTGGTGGCTTGAATGAGATGCCTGTCCCCCCATAAGTTGCTGGCATTTGAGTACTTAGGAGGTCTGGCCTTGATGGAGGAAGAATGTCACTGGGGGTGGAGTTTGAGGTTTCAAAAGATTTAAGTCATTCCCAATCTGTCTGTCTGCCTCTGGACTTTGGATCAAGATATGCGCTCTCAGCTGTTCCTACTGTCATGCTTTTGCTGTGTTGTCATGGACTCTGACCCCGAGACCAGTTTAAACCCAATTAGATGCTTTCTTTTATAAGCTATCTTAGTCATGCTAACCCAGCAATAGGAAAGTAACTACCTCAGGGGCAAATAGGAATGTTTTTTGTTTTTAAATTTGACACAATTATCTGTGTCTAGCTAGCATCCTTACCCAGAGCAGCAGTGTGAAGGCCTGATGACGACGGGAGGACTCAGAGGCCAGGCCCGCCTCCACCGTGCCCACAGCGAGCTGGAGAAACTCATCCAACTGCTGCCCTACAAGGAAGGAGGACATAATGGTGCAAGGGCAATGTAGGCTTTTCTTTAATAACAAAGGCGGTAAATCGATCAGGTGCAGAGCACCTAAGAAGCTATTAGAAAAGGACAATCAAAATGACAGGATGCCAGCAGCAGCAGTCTGTACGGCAGAGGTGTAGTACTCGACACAAGGGTGCTGGTACCTGAGACACTTATCTCCTCCAATAAAGATTTACTCCATGGAGGCTGGAGAGATGGCTCAGCACTTGAGAGTACTAGGTACTCTTCTGGCAGAAGACTGCGGATTGGCTCCAGAACCCATATGGCAGTTCACAATCAATGCAACTCCAGTTCCAGGGGATCCAATGCCCTCCTCTGGCTCCCAAGGACACCAGGCACCCATGTGGTGCACATATGTACATAACAGGTAAGCTCTCATATATGAAAGATAAGCATCTTTTAAAAATATTCCTATTAAGGCGCATGCCTTTAATCCCAGCACTCGAGAGGCAGAGGCAGGCAGATTTCTGAGTTTGAGGCCAGCCTGGTCTACAGAGTGAGTTCCAGGACAGCCAGGGCTACACAGAGAAACCCTGTCTCAAAAAACTAAAACCAAAACAAAATAAATAAATAAATAAATAAATAAATAAAAAAAAAAAATATTCCTATTATCTTTAAGGACATGCGTGCAAGTGTCTGTGTGGTTACGTACATTTGAGTGCAGGTGCCCCTGGAGTCCAGAGAGGGTGCCATCATATTCTGGAACTGGATTTAGAAGCAGCTGTGAGCTTTTAGACATAGCTACTGGGAATTGCTGTATGAGCACAGCACATACACCTAACCCCTGAGCCATCTCTCCAGCCACTCCCTTCCCCCATAACACCATGATGGAACGAGATGGCAGGAGTGAGCTGAACCTTCTCCTACTCTCTTCTTGGACCCTGAAATGCTCTGCTAACCTCCAGTCTCTGAAAAGACTGTCTGAGGACAGTAGGTGAAGATTAGTCATTATGAGCTCCTCTAAGGAGAATGAGGACTAAATTTGTAGATTTCATCAGGAGGTGGCCAAAGGAGGCTCCCGACCCAGCCCAGCCCAGTACCTGGAGGCTGCTTGTTGAGGAGCCCTGCAAAGCACTTGGTGGCGGCAGTGGAGGAAAAGGCACAGCTGTGGCCACAGCTCTGCTCCAAAAGCTCCCGCATGAGTCGGTTCAGCCGAGGGATTTCCACCTACAGAAAACCTGGCCATGTAATGGACCCAGAAGACACTTGAACTCTAAGAAATAAATACTCAGTAGAAAGCAACATCAGAGTTCAATATGGAAAAGAACTTCTGTAAGTGGGGAAACAAACGACAGCTTAGCCTGTGACTAAGCCCAGAGGTCATCTTAGTTCAAGAGTCTCAACTGGGCTCACTTACATTTCGTGGCAGGGAGCAGACGAAAGCTGTGAGTAGTGCAACCAGCCGCCTCTGCCCAGAGGAGCCGTCCTGTGAAGGAAGAAGAGCTCCTTTGAGCCTGCATACCAGCAGAAGGCATGCATGTCCATGTAACCACCACAGAATAGTCCTAAAAATTAAGTCTAAAGGCTCACACCATCAGAGATACTAAACTATTACCTGGAACGGCTGGAACTGGCCTGGGAAGCTGTTTTCAGGTAGAAAGGAGGTGTTGCCATCTAAGAAGAGGGGCACGATGCAGGTGACACTCTGGGCAGCTAGTCTGGAGACAGAGTACCAGGGATCATCAAGGAGTTAGGGCATATGTACATTTATGTGCAGGTGCCATGGTTGTTATGTGTATATATGTTAATTTGGTACAGAAAATAATTTCTAGTCTAGACCCTGATGGTATAGAAATGAACCAGACTGATCAAATCCTATCAAAACTCTTGGCCTACAATCTTGTTAGGAGTTCAATGCATACTTTTAAAACAGTCCACTGGTGAGCCCAAGACTGAAGAGATGGCTCAGTGGCTAAGAGCACATGTTTTTGCAGAGGACACAAGTTTTGTGCCCAGAACCCACAGGGAGGCTAAGTTCTAGAGGATCTGACATTTTTTTCTGTCTGCAGGAGACACTGAATGTATATAGTACACACATTTACATGTAGGTAAAACACATGAAAGAAAAATAAACCTTACAAACCCCTAACAACATAAATCACTAGCAAAACCCATTACCCCAAGGCTCAGCTAATAGTCTGTGGTGCTTTTAAAAGATTCTTTGTGTCACCATCAGACTTATGAAACAACTGCCCCCACACCTCCATACAAGTTCTGTGGACAACTGGGAAAGCACTATCTGTGGCTTCTGCCCCAAAGTGTTCTCTCTCTTCCGGGGTTCAGCCACTCATGGTTTTACTTACTCAGGGCTCAGATGGGTAGTGGCAGTGCCAATGACAGATGCCAACGCGGCCAAGACCTCATCCTCCAACAGTACTTTTCTTAGAACTGAGGATTCCTTCTCTGCAAAGAATAAAACCCACATGTACAACCACAGAACCAGAAGGCCACTACTGTGGCTCAGAGACCCAACTTTGACCAGGCAGTGGTGGCATACACCTTTAGTCTCAGTGGTTAGAGGCAGAGGCAGGCGGATCTCTGAGTTCGAAGCCAGCCTGGTCTACAGAGTAAGTTCCAGGACAGCCAGGACTACGCAGGAAAATCCTTTCTCCAGAAAAAGTATCTGAAATTTGGGTCAAGGTTGCTTGTACTATCAGCTTTACAAGGCTGAAGCAGGAGGATTGTGGGCTTGAGGTCGAGTCTGGGCTAAACAGTGAGACTAGTAAGGAAAAAGGAATTCAAAGTAGCTCCTGTCCTCTTCCTAACAGGCTAACTCCACAGCATTTCTAAACATGCGTGCGTGCGTGCGTGCGTGCGTGCATGTGTGCATGTAGGGATGGTTTATGCACCTGATTGCAAGTGTCCTCAGAGTCCAGAAGAGGGTATGAGGTCCCTTGGAGCTAGAGTGACAGGTGGTTGTGAGCCATCCATATGTTGGGAATGCACAGGTTTCCTGGAAAAGTAGCCAGCACTTTTAACTACTGAGTTACTCTCCAGCCTCTGATATTTCAGGCTATTTTTTTTTTTTCCTTCCTTTGGAGACATCTTATCATGTAGCATTAACTAGTCTGGAACTTGCTATATAGACAAAGCTGGCTTCAAACTCACAAAAGATCCGCCTAATTTTGTCTATTGAGTGCTGCTGGGATTATAAACATATGCAGCTACCATGCTTTTTTTTAAAAACAGTATCTCATGTAGTGTGGGCTATACCTGATCCTCCTGCTTCCACTTTCCACGGGGATTATAGGAGCACTCCACCACACTGGTGGAAATCAGTAAGTTTAATGTACCCTGCACTGGGCTTAAAACCTCAAAGGAAGGCAACAGCTACACTGATCTGACATAGGGCACAGGACTAGGAACACTGCACTGTGCTTACGGTAATCAGCAGTAGAAAGAAAACAAGGCTGGCTAATATGGAACGTCTTGGCACTGTAAGTAGAAATGTTGGCCTTCCGAAACTTTTTAAGACACATGCTTATTTTTATTGAGTCTTATTTATAAGCAACTATCATGCAATGAACACTACTGTCACATTATCATTAATCCTTATCAATAACCTGTGATCACACAATATATCATCTTACACACACACACACACACACACACTGCTTGATTCTGCCTGTTGTAGTGAGGAAGGAGCATTCAGATAAGGTATCTTGTAAAGTTAGCAAGCTGAAGACAAAACCCATCTAGACCTACTGGACTCCAAAGCTCAATCCTAATAAATTAATTGTATAGCAGTTACAATGTGCATCCCTTTGACTGATGCTATTACCACTGGATTCTGGTTACTGTCACTGGCCATTGCAGAGGAATTTGTGCTCAGTAATACAATACACAGTGCCAGCAATACCCAGGAGGTGGTAGTGCTGCCCAAAGCTAGTAGAAAGCCAACCTGCTAGAGGGTGGAAGCAGAGACAATCACCTGGCATTGAAGCTTGCACAGCCAATGCAAACAGGCAGGGGACAGCTGTCTTGTGGAAATACCAGTAGCTCTCAGGGTCCTGCTGGCATTTTTCTGCCACCTGCTGGAGACTCTGACAGACAGCAACAACTTCACTGGAGTCTGTAACCATATTCCCTGTGGAGGACAAAGTCAGGATTCTCCTTAGGGTTTTCTCTAAAGCACTTCCAGGTATTTTCTTTTTTTAATTAAAAAAAAAAAGTGTCTACAAGTGTTTTGACACCATGTGCATGCTTAATGCCAACAGAAGCCAAGAAAAAAATGTCAGGGTCTCCTGCGACCATAGTGACAGACATTTGTGAACTGCCATGTGGGTTCTGGGACTTGAACCAGGGTCCTCTGGAAGGGTTTTATGTATCCAAGATGACCACACATTTCTGATCTTCCTGCCTCCATGTCCGAGTGTTGGTGTATAGGCAGGTAAGAGCCCATCTATTTGATGCAGTGCTGGGGATGTAGCCCAGTGTTGGATGCATTCTAGTCAGTGCTCTACCAACGAAGAAGCAACACGCCCAGCTCATGGTGCAACTTTTATACATACAGATATAACGTGATTTCTAAAACAGAACTGCTGGGTCACAGAACGTATACGTGTGTAATTTGAGAAGAAGAGTAGCTCATTCATTCTTTGAAGACAGACTGACTGGGTTGGACTGAGAGCCAAATATCAGACTTTTCTTTCTTTTCTTTTTCTTTCTTTCTTTCTTTCCTTTCTTTCTTTCTTTCTTTTCTCTTTCTTTCTCTCTTTCTTTTTCTCTTTTTAAAGTTTACCATGTCCACAAGAAAGAAAAATATTTCATGTTGCAAATATTGGTTACCAGAGCCTGGAAAGGAAGTGAAAGGGAGAAGAGGGAGAGGATAGACACTGGGAGCCACCCAGGGTTAGAAGGGTAACTGTTGTGGGTGTTCACGGTCTCTGAATCAGCTACAAGGACGAGCCAGGAAGCCCTAAGGATCCTCCCAAGAGATACAGTGTTCAACAGGGTAACTAAGGATGACAACCATCTCTTGAATATTGAAACATACCAAGTAGAAATGATTCTCAACACTGCCAAGACACAAAAAGGGCAGATATGTAAGCTAACAGGTACACCACTTCCTTTCTTCTGGTGTATTTTATGAAATGTCTAACTGTCCAACCATAAATGTATATCCGCTTATTGTATAGCTATATTAACATTACTGTATATGCGATCACTACATAGCTGTTTCTAAAGAGCTCATCATGTCACTGCTGTGTATAACTACAGGCCTTAGTTCAGGGTTTCATTTAGCCCTGCCCCTTGATGAGTATTACTGGTAGTTACCTTTGTCTGCTTGACAGAGATGCTGCAGTAGCAGAGGCAGTGTCTCCTTGACAATGCTGGGATGTGTTGAAACAGCTGACAAAGCTTGCAGACATCGGAAATGCGGGGAACATCTGGTAGGACCATCTGCTCTAGCCACATCTGACTCCCCTGAAAGCAATTGGTGAGATAAGTTTTCACTGTGTGATGATGTGAAGGCCCTCCTCAGAAAGCCCTGCTGGCAAGAGTTGGACCACAGATTAGCACATATACCTTTCTGTAGCTCCTCAGCAAGCTTGGGTAGCAAGTGGCTGCTGAAGGCTCCAGGATACAGAGTGGCCAGGGTTCCTGATGCCTCCAGTGCTGCCACCCTACTGGGGACGAAGAAGAGAATTAGCTGAGCCTTGGCTCATCATTCTCTTCCTAAGGCCTGAGAGCAGGAAGATCCATGAGAATGGGCTCTCATGGCTACCTTGCTGAAGAGCAAGACCCACGTCCTACAACACGTAGTTGGACAGGGCTCCTTCTGTCTTTGTATTGGTTTTGGATTTTTTTTTTCTTTTTTCTTTTTGAGACATTGTTTCTCTGTGTAGCCCTAGTTGTCCTAGAATTCACTATGTAAGCTAGGTTGAGCTCAAACTCACAGAGATCTGCCTTCCTCTGCCCTCTGAATGCTAGGATTAAAGGCATGTCCACCATCTCTCTGACCACTCAGCAGCCATAACCAACACTGCACAGAACTCTGGCCCTTGCTGCATCTGCTGCATCTGATACAAAGATGGGGAACAACTGCCCAGGATACCTCAACTGCTTTAGATTCTCACCAGCTCTGGGAATCTTCCTCTAGGAAGCTCAGTCGGTACAGGTGACCTACTGCCAACTCCAAGTCCTCAGCAGACAGGAGATCTATAGTTAGAGAGAACACAACCTTCATCTGTCCTTCCTGGCTGCCACCCCCTTCCAAGAAATCCTATGAGAACTTATACCATCTAGCGCTGCAGTGATGACAGGGAATCACTGCTCTTCACTAAAGACAGAGACTGCAAGGAGGGACCAATCCCCTCATCGTTTCTCCTTTGAGATGTACCTGGCTGGGCACCCAAGACTGTGAGCGTCCGGATGCCAACAAGCTGAAGCTGGGTGCTGGGGTCTGTTAGAGCCATGAACACCAATGAGCATAGCTGGTCTTTGAAGCTACTCAGAGGCCTTTCATCTAGGAGAGACAAAGGCCAGGTCAGCTGTGCTCACACCCATCCCTGACTGCACTGGAAAATGGCAATGCAGTCAGTATAGAATTGTGCTGCAGCCTAGGAACATGTTCACTTTCCTGGACTACTTTGTAGCACTCCGTCCTGCTGTACTTCTGGGCTACAAGGCTCAATAACTACCCAGGATACCTCAACTCAAAGGGACCTCACCTCTGTCTTCATAGCTCCATTTCTGCTGTAGTTTTAAGAATCCCAGGATCATTTCAAGGATTGTCCGTCGCTGGTTGCTCTGTAGTATTTCAAGGAATACTGGGGTCAGGGAATATTTTAAAGGATTTCAGCTCTGCTCTTCTAACCTTTTATTTAAGACAGAGACTATGTGAGAGTAAACAAGGGAACAAGCTATAGCTAACAGGAGAAAACCCCAGATCTATCTGAGGCCAAACTAGAGCTTCAATCTCTCCAAGAAAGGGACCACAGGCACCCAAGTCCCATCTGTCCCCCTTACCTGACTGTGCTTGTGGAACTGTTCCAGCAGCAAGGGAAGCACATTGCTGGTGATGTACTCACAGGCCCGGGCAGATGCACCTGCAGCTGCCTGCAACAGCTTAGCGCTAGGCCATACAAGTTTCATGTCTGGTTCACATAGATGGTGCCTGCAGTCTAGAGAGGCAGCAATCATAGACCTGGGGAGTAGGCCAGATATTGCCTGTTTCCCCTTTATCCATAGAGGTTGGAGACTGACACCTGGAATTGTTTGTGGGCAGTTACTATCTTAACTGCCCTCAATACAAGTAGGGCTGCAGTCCTCAAATTACTGGACATGTGGGAGCCACCCATAAAGGGTTAGTTCTAAGGTGTGCACTCCCTTTGCTGGCTCCATGGTCCCATTACCTTGTAGAATGTTGCTGAGGAAGGAGTCGAGGAGGTCCTCAGCATCAGCTCTCAGCACAGAACAAGACAGACATGCAGTCAGGGAATGGAGAGCTGCCAGGCCCTCTGCCTCTACTCGCTCACTTGCTGTCTGGAAAACCTGTCAGGGAGGGATCCCATGGCTACTGAGGTGAGCTTATACCAGATAAGTCCCCCCCATCCACTGCCTTTTTCTTGGGGTGCAGAAGAATATGTGTTTGAGAATGTTTGGGGCATAGCAATGAAAATTAAAAGCCCAATCTACTAGTATCTTCTTTGTTGGTTATATGTTCAACCAGTCTTTTACTCCACTAGGAATGACATACTGCAAGAAACGGTTACCAACGCAGAACAGAGGTTACTGTGACCCTTTTTAAGTCTCTTTCTCTACCTTTACATTCAGATGGTGCCAGACCTATGCTCCTTGCCATGACAGGACAAGAAGCAGGCATTGTACAAAGGTGGTCATGTGTTGTCACTAAGCAGAAAGTCCTCATAAGAGAACTGCCCCCTTTGACATTCAACTGGAAGTCTATCTATCCTATCCCCTTGCTTGTTCACTGAAAAAAAACCAAAAAACAAAAAACAAAAAAACCCAAACCCAGCATCTTGACCCTGGGAGACAGGAAAAGGACAGGGAAGTCCATTACTTCTCCTCATGCCTGATAGCTGTCAGTTATCACCAGTGAGTTCAGCTAAGCAACACTCACCTCTCTTCGGATGGAAGCCCAGAGGCTGGGGAGGAAGTCCTTCAGCTCCTTCTGTCCATACACAGCACAGCAAGCATGCTGCCAAGAGAACCACAGCCATCAGCTAGCTCACACTCAAGATGCTTGCTCTAGAATACACAGACACCTAAATACGGTGGATTCTCAACAGAAAAACCTTCAAGATGTCCGAACAGTCCTGCTAAGGGCACAGAAAAGAGCTCACTCTAACTCTTACTTAAAGTACAAGGCTGATGACAAATCCTAGGATATATGAAGCTCTAGGTTCAATTACCAGCACCCATCCTCCACTAAGACAAAGTCTGCGTTAGCAACACACAATCTTATTAATTGGGAAGTGGAGGTAAAAAGATCAGGAATTCAAGGTCAGCCTGAGCTAAGAGACCCTTTATCAAAAATCCAAAAAGGAAAACGAACACTGACCAACTACACAGAATGCTGACTTAGCTACACAGAATATGACAATATGAATGCAACCCAGTGCTTACATAAACAATGTAAGCCTAAGTCCTGGCCCATGAGGCACATGAACTGACCTCTGGCAGTCCATGAAATTGTACTTTAGTCTCACTAACCTGAGTAAAGATCGCTGGATCCTACAAGGAGACACACTCACCAGAGTTTGCAGAGAATCCAGCTTGGCACTTAAAATCTCAGAATCCACTTTCTCAATAAGGAGAGGCAGTAAGAACTGTGGCAAAGAAGAAAAAAGTGTAAGCCTGAGAGAGTATTTTAGCCAATGCCCACAATGTCATCAGTCCTGAGACAGGTCCTACAAAGGAGTGAGGTACAGGTCACGAGCTACAACTGTAAGCCAACTTTCCTGTCATGCTGTGGTACCTGAGAAATAGGCTCATTAAGAAAGCTGATGGATTTTAAGTATGCTGTCTACCAAAGAGATTAGTATTTTAGGAGATGAGATGAGGAAGTTTTCAATGTTGAAAGTCTGAAAGTATTTGAATAGAAGACACTTACAGGACATCAACCCTAAAATATATAATAGAGCAGTCTTTTTCCTTTTGCTTTTACTTTTTAAAAAACTTGTTTTTATAATTTTGTTTTACGTGTATAAATGTTTGCTTGCATGCATGTCCATATACCATATGCATGCCTGATACCATGCAGGCCAGAAAGGTGTATTGTATCATTTGGAACTAGAGTGACAGATGGCTGTGAGCCACCATGGGGTACTGGGAATCAAACTCGGGTTCTTTAGAAGGGCAGCCAGTGCTCTTAACTGCTGAGCCATGTCCAGACCCCCATACAGCTCTTTCTTCAGAGTGTTCTCTGGGTAGACTATTACATTAATTTAGACCAGACCCACCTCAGCAAAACGAGGTGTAGAAGCCAGCACAGCACGGAGACTCAGGATGAGATCCTCTCTCTGGATGCCATAAGGATCATTAGGTGGCTGAAAATGGAAAGGAACCATGGATTTGTACAAATTTTCAGGCCACCCTTGGACATGAGTCTGAACCTAGGAAGCCTGCAGAATAGGTGATCCTTAGACCCAATCTAGCACAATCATACACCATGAGGCCCCAGCAAAAAAACTTGCTCACTCTTAACATATTTTTGTCTTTTAGGCATTTATTTTATTTTTTTGAGACAGCCTTTCTAAGTAGCTATGACTGTCCTGGAACTCTAGACAACACTGGCCTCAAACCCCATCTGCCTCTGCCTCCCAAGTGCTGGGATTAAAGGTGTGTACTGAGTGGTGGCACCCAGAAAGCCACTTCTTTTTTGCAGTGCTAGCATTAAAATGAGCATTTTGTACATTCCAGGCAAGCATGTTGCCACTAAGCTATTTTCCCAACCCCAGGCACATTCCATTCCCTTCCAACTTTATTCTTGTGTCTTGGAACACTTGCTCTGTAGCCTCCTAAATGCTAGAATTACTAATATGAATTACCACACCAAGCCCCATCACACATTTTCTATTGGATCCACTGTTTTTACCACTTAGAGATAAGCCTAATTATCAGCCGCAGTGCTTCTTCTCAGTATATAACATGACTACTTGTATGGTTTGTAATCTATTTCTCATTTACTACATCAAGAACTCCTTTTTAATAAGAAACAGTCTCATATAGCTCAAGCTAACTTGGAACACTCTATGTAGCTAATGTTGACCTAGAACTTCAGATTCCCTTGTGTTTACCTCTCAAGTGTTGGTGCTACAGATGTGTACCACCAAACTTGTATTTTGTGCTAGAATCAAACCCAGGACTTTGGGTATGCTAGGCAAGCACTCTACCACTGAGTTACATTGTCAGTTACATTAAGAACATTTTCAGCCAATGGAGGAACACAACCCTCCCTTTAATCCCAGCACTTAGGAGGCAGATACAGGTGGATCTCTGTGAGTTTGAGGCCAGCCTGGTCTACAGAGTGAGTTCAAGGACGGCCAGGACTACACAGAAAAGCCCTGTCTTGAAAAAACTAGAATGAAAATAAAAGAACGTTCCCAAATGGTATTATTCTTCCTGAATATTAGTATTATTGTGTGGTTAAGCCAGCTTAAATAATTTCTCTTTGATGGGTATTTCTATCTTTTTTCACTTGTATAAAAGCAGCAACTCTGACAGCATAAAAAGCATTGATAACGTCTGTGTCAAGCTTGCAGACTGAAAATATCAATCTGATATTTTCTTTTTCTCCTCTGGAAATTGTACCAAAAATACAGTAAAGTTTGTTTGGTTTGGTTTGTTTTAAGCCATAAAGCTAAATGTTGAAGAGACCCAGATAAGACAGACTAGAAACAAAATTCTAGAAACTAGAAGGTAGACAGTAAGAAGGAAATGACTCAACATGTCTAAGATGAAAGACCCAAGGTGGACCTGGGGATAGCTGAGTGACTATCACTGTTCAGTCCCTGAGAGGCTTTGGGACTGGCACTTCTAAAGGAAGCTGCAACTGGAAATGGGGACAGAGAAGCAATCAGAGCTCTCAGACAGTTTCTCTCCTCTTCCTTCATCAGAGCAGAGCCTTGAAGTTTAATTTTCAACACTGGGTAAGAAAGGAGCCTAGAGTTCTGGTGGTGCAGTAGAGGGCCGCAGCGTTGCACAAAGAGGTCAAAGGGACATGGTACCAGTATTGATAATCTCAGTTCACTTCTGCTAGGCAGACCTAAGGCCTTTTTCTAGAAGATTGGCAAAATAAAGATTATTTTAAGAATTTCCAAGACTATCCATGTAAGTCACTAGAAAATGAAGCTCATATATAATTCTCATCAATGTGTTTAGGGCTTCCCCTCAAAAAACAAAAAACCAAAACTATGAGGGAACAAGGAATATGGGGAGAGAGAGAGGAGAGAGAGAGAGAGAGAGAGCGCGACTGATTGATGGGGCCAGTGACAGCTCACCAGGTAAAAGCCCTTTCTGCATAAGCCTAGAGATCTGAGTTCAATTATGAGAACCCACATAAAGTGCAGTCCACAAAGCTGTCCTCTGGTATCCACCTGAATCCCACGGCACCTATGTACCAGCTATCCTCACACACAGACTAAGGAGATGGCTCAGTGGGGAGAGAGCTGACACTGAGGCTGACAACCTGAGTTCAATGCCTGGGATCCACATCGTGGAAGGTGAGAGCCAACTCCTCCACATGCATATGTGCTGTGCAGCAGTTTCCTCAGAGGTTAACGATGTCTTTCATTTTGGAGAAACTAAGACACAGGATAAATGGGGATGTCAAACAGGGTATTTTAAGAAAGAATATTTACAGGGAGATGAAACACTCCAATCCTCCAGGCAAGATAGTTAAGACAGGAAACAAACAACTTAAAATATCTTTAAGAAGTCCCTGAAATTGACTAGATTCACTAGACTAGACCTTTCTCTCCCCAAGTATATATAGGTAGTTAAAATTGTTGAGACACTCTCAGAGAAACCAAGCAGCCTGGAAGAAAGACCAGCTGAGCTTGCTGAAGAGGCTCAGGCCAGCGGAGGAATCTGAAAAGGGTAGTCACCAGCCTGCTGAGCTGCAGCAGACTGGGCAGTATGCACCAAGTTTTATTTTGTGAGGTGTCTTTGGTGATGCAGTTGTCTTTGAGTCATTTCTGTTCCTGTAAATAACTCTTCACTCACATTCCTGTTAGAACCTCAATAAAACTGTTTCACCAATTCAGACTGTGGTGGTGTCCATACTGTGGTCTGTTGACAGTTCCCTCTCAAGCAGACCTTTGTTCATCCCTCCCAGGAACAGTGTTTCAGTGTGAGCAGTCACACAAATGTAAACAGAAAAGACCTAAGGGCTGGAGAGATGGCTCAATGGATTAGGGCACATAGTGCTTGAACAAGGAACTCATGTTGGGATGCTCATAAGGACCTATAATTCCATCACCAGGCAATCGACACTCTATTCTGGCATCTGCAGGCACCTGCACACATAAGACATATACTCACTCAGATATATACCATAAATTTTAAAAAATCCTTTAAAAAATTTTTAAAGTAACATTATTTTTGAAAAATATATCCACTCATGAACTAAAAAAAGAACACTACAAAACAAAGAGAAATCAATAATGATAATGATGATGATGATGATAATAATAATAAACTTAAAGAAAACTTTCCTATCTAAGAGTGACACAGTGTGTGTGTCAGGAGATGCGTGGGTGGCCAGGCCTAGCAGTACAGTTTGTAATTACAACACTTAGGGACTGAGCCTTTCTACAGTTCAAGGTCACACACATAGTGAGACCTACCTTACTTTGACAACACCAGGAACAGAACTCACCTGTATAGCCGGTGCTTTTACCAGCTGAGGCATCTAGTGTAGCCCTATTACCTTACAAACACATACACACACACACACACACACCCTTGTCTGTCTTCTGTCTATCAGCTGAACCAGTCTTTCAACATTTCAGAGGTATAAGCTTCTTCTGAGTTGTAATGATGGTTATTAATTATGAAACAATGTCAGGAGAGAGGTGGTCTAGCAGGATGCCAACTGAAGTAGGCTGGTGAAAGATGTCTAGTGTGGCTCTCTAAAGTCAGTCAGTATTCTCAAGCATCCCTCGGCATGCTGCAGTCAAGGCTTTCATTTCTTTCACGTTGCTAATGCTCACATCCCCACACAGCCCACTCAGTAGGAGACCCCAGGAATCTGACTGTAGAAAAGAAATAAAAGCAGAGTGGGAAGAAGGTCCAGAGTCAGAGCAAACACTTCTTGTGCACGCTGTGTGGAACGGCGACATTTTGTTGTGTTCACTTGTTTTATCACCCTAGATGACCTCCATAACTACAAATTCATCTCCTATACCTCCCTCAGAAACCAAGTAACGCCCTCTTATCTGCTAGGTCAGCTCTATATGACTACTGTACCACTCATTTTGATATCTAATCTATATTGTTACCTCAGTGCTGCAGCCTTCAAGGGCAGGGACCACGGCTTACAACCCTGTACCCCTCAGCACTGAGTGCATTGCTAGAGTACCCTCTCAAGTACCTGCTGAGTTGAATCCCGCCTTTGGTGTTGGATGATTATCCATTTCCCAGTTTACTAAAATATGAATCCATAACGACTTTAAAGTATCTATCAGCCTGGGAAAATAGCTCGGTGGAAAGTGACAGGACAGGAGCCACAGATCCCAGCACAATGGTGGCTCTATGCAACCCAGCCCTGGGGCAGTGGATGGTGGTATGCAGACAGTGTCCAGTCTAAAAACAAGGAGCTCCAAGGTCAGTGGCAGAGCCTGGTGGCAGGAGGGTCTGTCATGAACAAGTGGACAGGTATAAAGGAAGACACTCAACATCCCCCTCTGGCCTCCATACTCAGGCTCCCATGCTGCACAAGCATGTACACTCATGCACACTAAGCAAACAAAGTGTAAATCCAGGGACTGTCTGTTTTGTAAGCTTGTCTAGAACAATGTCTCCACATAGCACACACTCTTTGAGTATCTGGTCCAAAATGAAGGCGCTACTTACAGGGGTAAAATCAATAGGGAAATAACAAGATGTCACTTCAAATAACTCTTCCACAAAAGGTCCTGTGGCAACAGAGAAAGGACACAGTTGACTTAGGTTCATTACCTCTGAGCAGCTCCAACCAGCTACTTCACTGTTATGAAAACATACCCAGACTGTAGTCCTTGGAGATGAGGTCATGGACAATTCGGAAAGCCAACAAAAGATTACGGGGATCCTTTTCTCCATCCATCACCTGGATGAAGCCAAATGTGAAGTCAGCTCCTAGGCCCTTCAGCTCTGGGAAGGAGAGAACAAGGTCACTGCTGTCCCAGGGGATAGAAAGCCTGGCGTCCTCCTGCTGTCTCTTGTTTTCCTTTCCTGCCTAGATCCAAGTACTGAGTGAAGATACGTGCAAGTCTATGTGTGCACGCATGTGCACTTATTCAAGTCCAGAATTAAAAACCTTCGTACATTACACTGGGAGAAATCTGTACCTCAAGCCTTTATCATTCCTCAGTCTGAGGCCTTTCACATATGCCCTAGAGCACAATCCACCCTTCTAATGGGGGTCGGGGGGAGACAGCATTTGCTCGCTTTTTAGACTCGCCTTCTTCTCGGGAACGCATGAAGTTAGTGATGATACTGAAGACAGTGTGGCGGTCCACCTGTAGCAGGGACTTGAGGGTCGAGAAGAAAGGAAATAAGTAGAAAAAGAAAACAAAGAAAACTTCAAACACTAAAACCATTTCCAGCTTCACAGTCCCTAAGCCAGCATAAGATGAGGTTAAGAGGACTGTAGAGAAAGGGCCTGGCTACTGACCAACCAGCACGGCAGGGATGCCAGTAACCTAAACCGGCTTCATGTACGTCTTAGGTTCTTCAGCTGAGAGGACAGTTCAGATCTAGTGTCATCATTCCTCCCTTACCCAGCAGACAGGGATACCGTACACATATGGTCACCAGACCTTAAAGCATTCAGAACATGGAAGACAATCTGTTGTCACCTCATTCTAGTTATATCAAGTGCACACGACAAAGCAACAAAAGAAACTAGCAACTATTATCACTCACCTGTACATGTACCTCCTGGAAGATGGCTTTAAGCACAGAGACAGCCAGACCCGGGGGCAGGGCCACAGACAGGCTCTGTGGAAGGAGGGAAGATACGAGAGAGAAAACTGTCTTTAAGATAGAACTCTACAGTGTGTCTCATTGAGTAATTGGGCATTCCAACATCCCTGTTCAGGAGGAAGCGTTCACAGTGAGAGACTTTCTCTAGCTGAGTACTTCTCCACAGCTCATTTTTTTTTCAAGTGTGGATTATAGGTGAAATGTATTACAAGATAAAGTGACACTGCCACACAGGTGACTTCACCCTCTAGAGTAAGAACTGCAGATCTGGCTGGCAGTAATTTACTCCTCTTTGCCTTTGTCCTTCAGCATGTGAAGGTTTATCTCCAAAAGGCCTGGAGAGAGCCAACCAAGGGCTCCTACAAACACAGTTCTGCAGTGAAAAGGACTTACCAGTGCCCTCAGGCCCTGTAGGACAGATGGGATCACAAGATGATGGTCCTTCAGCCGGTTCTCATAGAACAGGAGCAGGTGGACCACTGCACAAACCAGAGCCGGTGTTAGCCTAGCATCTGCTTCCTAAGGCCATCTCATTTTGACTTGCCCTACAAATGTTCTTGTGAATCAAGAAATGCACTTCCACTTGATGGTGTCTTTGCTTAGTGAACCGGGAAAGTCTTTCACTTATATTTCCACATAAACTCACAGTGAGACCCAGCTTTACCTCAGAATTGCTTTCTTTTTAATTTCATTATTTTATGTGTATGTGGTGGTTTGAATAAGGATGGCTCCCAAAGGTTGATATATTTGAATGCTTGGTCATCAGGGATGGCTCTACTTGATAGGGATTAAGAGGTGTGGTTTGGTAAAGGAAGCATGTCACTGGAAGTGTGTCAAAAGCCCAAGCCATGCCTAGTATCTTTCTCTCCTTCTTATCTGTGGATCTGGATGCTGAACTCTCAGCTACTTCACCAACATGCCTGCCTGCATGCCGCCATGTTCCCTGTCATGATGACAATGGACTAAATCTCTGAAATTGTAAGCAAGCCCTAATTAAATGCTTTTTTAAAATAAGAATTGCCATGGTCCTGGTGTCTCTTCCCAGAACACTGACTAAGACACTCCAGTTATGCAGCATGCAAAAAAAAAAAAAAAAAAAAAACCCAAAACAAAACCCCAAGAGTCAGTCATAAAACTCAGGGTTCCAGGATTTTGCCTAAAGCACCTCTGAGCCATGTTAACGACCCCATAATCACTATATGGAACTTTTCCTCTTTTGCTTTGGTGCTGGGAGCTGAAAGCAGTTTCATGAGCTTCGCCACTACTAAGCTTGCTTGCTTTCTTTCTGATTTTTTAGAGAAGCTCTAACTAAGGACAACTTTTGGGAACTTGTTCTCTCCTTTCACTGTAGCTCCAGGGATCAAGCTTTGGCTGCCAGGCTTGCACAGTAAGAGCCCGTACCCACGGAGCCACAACAGCAGCCCTCCACCTTTCCGTTTCTTTAAATGCTAAGGTTTGAACACAGGGCCTACCAACCTTTCTTTAAAGGGCCAGGCAGTAAGTACTATATATGCTTACAGGATGTAGACACTGAGATACACTGAAAAAATTATCAAAGACTGCATTTGAAATCCATGTGCCTGGTATCTTATCATTTAATTTTAGTCATCTCTGCTATGAATACCAATAAGGAACGAAGGCACTGAATTAGTTGTGCATAGATACGTTATAACCCCTTTCTCCGTGAACATTATGTAGGCCATAGCTTAGTGATTTGGAAAGACACCCCTACTAGTGGTGAAAGTACCTTCCTTCTCCAAGAGCAAGGAGTGACACTGGAGTAGCACCTGTGACAAAAGCTGGATTCCTCGAGCCCGAGTTCGGGGTTCTGGATTCTCCAGAGAGGACCTGGGAGATAGCAAGATAGAAAGCATCTGTCATTAACCAGTTCAAATTGTAAAGAAAACACTCTGCAGTTAGTCACTAGTTACACTTAGTCTCTAGACAATAAAGAAAGCAACACCCTTTTAAAAGTTTAAAAAACCAACCAACCCCCCCAAAACAAACAAACAAACAAACAAACAAACCCAGCTCATGAAGGTGTTCCTGAGCTAATAACATCAGTGTCCAGTAAAAACCGAGGTCCCAGACAGGCAATGGTAGTACAGGCCTTTAATTCTAGCACTTAGGAGGCAGAGGCAGGAAGATCTCTAAAGTTTGAAGCTAGCCTGGTCTATAGAGTAAGTTCCAGGACAGCCAGGGCTACAAAGAGAAACCCTGTCTCTAAGGAAAAAAAAGACTGAAGCCCAAACCTACCCTAATTAATCTGACAGCAACAGAGGCTCATGTGACACCACAGTCAACGGAAGTCTGTCTCAGTGTCTCTTACTTGGCACCTAATGGGCATCATGTTTACTCTTGACACATCCCTCTGAAACAGAGCTTAGTGGTACCCATGCGACTTCAGAGATGCCTGGCAGCTGCAGCTTCTACTCAAGGAAGGCAGCAGACTTCTGCAAATTAAAATACAAACTTCTCTGTGTGCAGACATACATGTATGTATACACAGTTACACATGTGTATGTGTGCGCATGGAAGCCAAAAGTCAACTTTAGGTGTCATGCTTCAGTTGTCTTACCTTATGTTTATTCAAACAGGGCTTCCCATTGGTCAGCCCGAAGCTGTCTGTTAGGCTAACTGCTAGACCTGCCTGTCTCCACCTATCCAGTGGCAGGGTTATGAATGTGTCACCACACCTGGCTTTTTACATGGGATAGAACGCACTTTACCAATCAAACCAGCTCCCCAACACCCTTTTTGCTTGTTTGTTTGTTTGTTGTTTTTTTTTGGAGACAGGATTTCATGCTTATTCTAGGCTGCACTGACCTCATTACTATCCCTCTTGCCTTAGACTCCCAAAGTGCTGGGATTACAGATGTAAGCCAATTATACTGGGCTATTTGTAAAGTCTTGCTAAGAGAAAAAAATAGTAAGCAACCAAGGTCATAGGTGGCATGCCTGCATACTCCCATAATCTTTAATAAATGGAAGGAATACATTTTTCCCCTTTTCTGGAGACAGATTCATAAAGCTTAGGTTGGACTTAAACTCCATAATTGAGTATAGCCCTGAACTTACCCTTTGGTGTTCACCCTGAGTGCTGGATCACAGAACCTAGGCCTGATGTGATGTTGCTCTGGGGACTCAGGGCTGTGTGCTTGCTTGACAAGGTCTCTCTCAACTGAGCAAAACTCTAACTGCAGCAGTGTTGGGTTTTGTCTGTTTTTTGAAACAGAGCTTCTTTGTGTAGCCCTAGCTGTCCTGAAACTAGCTCTGTAGACCAGCCTTGAATTCAGAGAGAGCTGCCTGCCTCTGTCTCTGAGAGCTGGGATTAAAGCACACCAGCACAGTCCCTTGAACTGAAACACTTAACTCATAAGGGAGCAGCTGAACTGTAGCAACAAGATGATTATACTCAAAATAGCTCTCCTGAGATCACACTTATACATAACCTGAGCAGGAAGTAGATTTCTAGAAAGCTGATGCCAAGAATTTTAAATTAAACCTTAAAGATAAAGGAATATAAAATGATACAGAAATAAAACCACTCCTGTATTCTGAGGATAGGAACTCAGAAATGTTTCTGCTTAGCAGGTAGAATATTGTGCATTTGCAGCATTTAAGAGGGACCCAGACACACATAAGCCTATAAGGGCATTTTCCATAGTAGCACAGGGTGGAAACAACCCAGATGTCCATTACAACTCATGAATAGTTAAACAGAATTCCAGTGTTGGTACAATGGAATGTCATTTAGCAAGCAAAGAAATGTAGAACTGACATATGACAACACAAACAAACCTTGTAAACATGCTAAAATATTAACATTGGTTGTTATCTTGGCATGATCCAGAATCACCCAAGAGACAAACCTCTAGGCATATTATGAGGGATTATCTATAATAAATATTCCTATTAAGGATTTTCTTGATGAAACTGAGTTAAGAAGACTAACCCTGTGTGTGGTAAACAACATTTTCTGGGCTAGGATCCTGGACTGTATGAGTGGAGAGAACCCTGCCCCTTGACTTTGGATGCAATATGACTTCATTTATGCCTCAAACTCCAGCCACTATGCTTTCCCTGACATGGTGTTTTATCCTTGAGCTGTGAGCCAAAATAAACCCTTTCTCCCTTAAGTTGCTCTTGTCGGTATTTTATCACAGCATTAGGACAAATAAAGTGCATGCCCAGTGAGAGAAACCAGACACAAAGCTCACACAGCCTGGGGCTCTACATATCTGAAATTTCCACAATAGGTTAATCCATTGATTGCCAGGGCCTGGGAAGAAGAGGGGTTAAGGAACAGGTGCTGAGGAGCAGGAGTTTCACTATGGAGCAACAAGGATGTTCCAATGGTGACTGAGGGGAAGAATGCAGGGAATGAGACACTTTAGTGAGCTTTGATATGCCAGATATATATCTCTGTGTGTACAAACATGTGTCTATACATGCATACATAAAAATACATATTTGAAGACTTTTTATGTGTATGGATGATTTGTCCCTATGCGTGTGTACCACGTGCTTGCCTGGTTCCTATGAAAGCCACAAGAGGGTTCCAGATCCCCTGAGACTGGAATTGCAGACAGTTGTGAGCTGCCATATGAGTATGGGGAACTGAACCTGGGTCCTCTGGAGGAGCACTGTTTTTCACTACTGAGCCATCTCTCCAGCCCTGTGTCAATTTTATTTTCAATAAAACTATTATTTAAAAAATACTGCTGAGTGGTAGCCGTATACCTTTAATCCCAGCACTCGGGAGGCAGAGGCAGGTGGATTTCTGAGTTTGAGGCTAGCCTGGTCTATGGAGTAAGTTCCAAGACAGTCAGGGCTACCTAGAGAGATCCTGTCTCCAAACCAAACCAAACCAAACATAAGCCAAAAAAAACTAGAGCCATGAGAAGGTAACCAGAAAAGCTAAATGGTCTGTTCTTTGTAAGATGTGGCAGTTTTTAAATCTTCCTCCAGTTTTCTGTTTTGTTTTGTTTTTCCTATTTCAGAAGACATGCTGATTATGTATTTTGAATAATAACATTATTAAGACTGGTCAACTTAAGTGGTCTATCAGGTATGAGATTTGAGGAAAGCAAGCCCTAGACTACAGGCATGTATCTAATCTGATTCTTAGAACCACAGGTTATAACACCATTCTTTTAGCTGTTTGCCAGCCTCTTTGACTAGTGCAGATCTGGCAGAGTCATCCTCCCAGGCATTCTCCAGACAAGGAGACAGGACCTACCGTATGTCCGAGCCATCTGGGGCAACTAGACTCCTAAAGGGATCAGGTGGATCTAAGGAAGCACAAGAGGGTTCGAGTTCCAACCAGACAACAGGGGAAGGCTGTAGCCGCCCATTTTACCCAAACCTGCACGCTGAGTCAGAACCTGATGTGGATTACAGGCTGAACCTTTCTAAGAAAAACAACCCAAGACCATCTTAGATTGAGGTGCTGATGTGGACTAGAGGCTTTTAACTACAAAGAAAACATCAAGAGGAAGTAATGTATAGAAGATCTAGGCAAGACTGTAGGAATATTCTAGAACAGAGGGGCTTACCCAAGGGCTTCTACTACTTGTAACACTGTATAGTCACCGGACTTCACATCTAGAAGAAACAAAAGAAATATGAAAGAGTTAAAACAGGGTTTAATGGTTGAGTGTTTCCTGTTTACACCATGCTCTGTGCCAGGAGACTATACACTGCTGGATAAGATCCCCTCCTAGATAAGAAAGAAGCTGCTGAATTTCAAATATGCAATGTCAAGTTTTTGGTTTTTTTAATAGCATTTTCATCTGTAACTGAAATGTCTGTATATGTAGAAACTCCAAATGAAAGAATAAGCTTGCTATGTACAAATTAGTATTATCAGATAACAAACCCTTTGTGTATATACACACAGTAGCCTGTAAAACAGCATAAAAGATGAATGGAGACAAATAGCATAAAGGCAAAACAAATAAAACCGGGGCTGAAGGTGTAGCTCAGTTGATTGAGTGCTGACCCAGCATGCACTGGGCCTGAGCTCAGTCCCTAACAGTGAATAACCCAGCAGGTAGCATATCCACATAGGGGGCAGAAGAGGGTACATCAGGAAGACCAAGAGTAAGAGAGTACCTAGTTACAAATTTAGCAAAACTGTACATTTAAAAAGCACTGGATGTTCTGGCTTCATACTTTCAAGATTGTGCTTACAAAATAGACAAGTGACAAAGGCTGGAAGGACAGACAGAAATGGGAATCTGTGCAGACGTCATTGGTGAGAATGTAAACTAGTCCAGTTGCTATGGAAAAGAGTATGGAGGTCCTTCATAAAGAAAAGTCTCTACAATAACCCAGCTATAACACTCCTGGTTTATACCAAAGGAAGTAAGTTAACATCTGAGTAGAGTGCCACATGGCCCTGTTCCCTGTAGCATTATTCCTAATAGCTCACATGTAAGACAAGACCGAAGCAGCTGTGTGTACACTGAAAACTGGGCAAGATCTCAACACAGAACAGTATCATACAGGCCATGCTTACAGTATGTGCACAGAACACATAATAATAATAATAGCACTAGGATTAAAGGCACATACCACCACACCTGGCCTTGGGATAATTTTAGAGTAACAGAAAAGTTACAAAGACAATGCAGAGTTTCTGTATAACCTTCACCCAGTCTTCCCCACTTTATCATCTTACATAGTACATTTATCAAATATATACATTTGTTAAAACTCAGACATCAACTTGACACGACCCTAAACTCTAAACGTTATGCAAGTTTCACCAGTCTTCCCACTAATGCCATAGTTCTAAGATGGAATTAAATATATCACTGTATAATTAGTGTCAAGAGCCCTCAGTCTGCTCCTTACTTTCTCAGTTGCCCTTGTTCTTCACAACCTTGATAAAAGAATTTCTTGATAGGATGTTCTTCCAATTGGGTGTGATGCCCTTCTGTTTAGACTGTGGCTTCTGGTTTTTAGAGACCATCCTAGGTGAGCTACTCTTTTGTCTACTGTCTCAGAGACACGAGTTACCCCACACACCTCTCCTGCTCTCCCAGGAGCCACTTTCACTTTAGTCACTGGGACCAGAAGTCTCTGCACTAGGTAGGGCTACTTCTTCCTTTCAGGTACCCCATTCTTAAAGGGGAGCCATGGTTAGCCTCTATGCAGAGAGGCAAGATTAAGCTTGAGCGAGATTAAGCTCAACCTTCTGGAGGAAGGAATATCTACCTAAATTATTTTAATTTCTTCTATAAAGAGATTCTAGTTATTCCTATATCAGTATCAACTAGTATATATTCGTACACTAAGTTACAACCCAATAAGTACGGTCAATTTAATAACAGCCAACAACTAAGTCTTTTTCATTGTTCCTGCTGCTCCATCTTCGTTTTGTTTATTTGCGTATGTGTGCATGTGTGAAGGTGTATTTGTACCATAGCATGCAAGTGGAGGCTACAGGATAACCTTCGGGAGACAGTTCTCTTTCTACTACGTGGGCTCTGGGAATGGAATTCAGGTCTGAGGGCTTGGCAACAAGTGTCTTAACCTTCTGAGCCATCTTGCTGGTTTGGTTTTTTGTTTGTTTGTTTAGTTTACTTTTTTATTTTTAATTTTTTGAGACAGTATCTCACTATTTAACTTTGGCTGTCCAGGAACTCATCATGTAGATCAGGTTGGTCTCAAACTCACATAGATATACCTGGCTGTCTCCTGGGTGCTGGAATTAAAGGCAAGTACTACTATACCCAATCCCCATTGAGCTTTTCTCTGTGAATTGGAAGCCAGCTGCTCTACATAGGAGGCTCCAAGACAGTCAGAGCTACATAGTAAGACACTACCTCAAAATTACCAACCAACCAACCAACCAACCATGATCTGGGTGTGCTATTAGAATGATACTGCTTCTAGAGTCTCTCAGTTGAAAGAGCTGGGAAGTGTGTGTGTGTGTGTGTGTGTGTGTGTAACAATACACACATCTGTCACTATTCCTATATCTATATATGTCAAACTAAATATAAAATGATATCAAAGTAAGTCTCAGGGGCTGGAGAGATGGCTCAGTGGTTAAGAGCACTGTCTGCTCTTCTAGAGGTTCTGGGTTGGATCACATGTTGGTTTGTGGCTCTAACTACAGTTCTGTGGGATCTTTTGACCTCTTTGGGCACCAGGCATGAAATAGTTCACATATATACATATATTTTTAAAAAAAATAGTCTGGCAGGGTTTAGTACCAACACACCTTTAATCCCAGCACTTGGGAGGCAGAGACAGGCACATCTCTAAGCTGGAAGCCAGCCTGTTCTACAGAGTTTCAGGACAGCCAGGGCTACACTGAGAAACCCTGTCTCAAAAAACAAAACAAACAAAACAAAGGGGGAGAAATGAGAGAGAAAAAAGAAAAACAACAAAAATTCTTTAAGTCTAACCCAGTATTCATTATAGCCTTCAATTTTTAATTTCTCTGACAGTGGGAAACTAGTTCTTTTATTTACAATTACTCCTCGGTTATAAGTTGTTTTATACACGTGTGTATGTGTGCTCATATTTGTGTGTGACATATGTGTGAAGATGTGTCATGTATGGTCAGGGGCCAATCTTAGCTGTGGTTCCTCAGGTACCTTTTGTCTTTGAGACAAGGCCTTTCAGTGACCTGGAACTTCATGCTGTAGGCTGGCTAGCTAGCCAGCTCCAGGAATTTATCTGTCTCTACCTCTGGTCACTCCATCACTAAGAGTACAAGCATATGCCACTATGCTTTGCCTTTTATGTGGGTTCTGGGGATATGAACTCAGGTCTTAATGCTTGCAAGTCCAAGGCATTAACAACTGAGTTACCGTTCCAGTCCCATAAATTATCTTCAGAATTGTTAGCCTCCTTGAGAAACAAATTTATGGGCACAAGATAGTGTTTTAATAGTTTTATCTTTGGCTATATAGTTTCTAGACAAACTTGTTCTCTGGAATCACCCCCGTCAGATCTTTCCCCTGCCACTTCAACTGAGGTTATGTCACACAGTAATAGCAAAGATCATGCCAGTCTACAGTTCACTGTGGGATAGAAGAGGGGCTTCTCACTATGTACCCTTCCACACGTTCAGTGTCCTATATGGTAAATACATAGCTTAGCAATACTAACACCACACAAGTAACAGATCCAACAGAAGCTGCTTCTACATTTTCAAGAGGAAAGCAAAGAGTAACAGATTATCTTGGAAGGCCTGATGAAGGCCTTCCTAATAAGCTTTGGATGAAGCTTTTCCTAATGAACGTATGGGAATTACTTCCAAAGTCTGTTCAGGGTTCTTGACATCTCTAAATGCAGAACCTTAACCTGTCAACAAAAGGGAAAAGCAGGAAAGACTTCAGCTTCAGCACACTGTCCTGAACCTCCAGTTCCCCTAAGTCTGCTGGGCTTATAGCAACACTGTGAGCTGAGATGGGCAGAGGCTCAGTCTCAGCTTTCAGAAGAAATCCCAGCATGCGGAGGAAAGGGGAATGCTCGTGAGAATCCATAGCTCGAGACTGGCACCAATTTAGCCCTCAGGCACTCTTAGCTCTACTTGTTCCAGGGTGTGGAAGGCCCAGCTGCTGCCCGCACACCTGAAAAAAAAAAAAACAAAAAAAAAAAACCCAGGGGGAAAATGAATAAGCTATGGGGGGGGGGGGGGGGGGGGCAACAAAGCAGGCTCACAGGACGGACAAACCAAGGAAGCCCTACCAGCCAAGTCCCACTCAAGACGTCCCCTCGGGCTTTAAACAAAGCTACTCTTCAGCACTCAGACTGCATCAAGGTGAAGCTGGCTGATTACTACAGCAAAGCACCCGTGTGCATGTGACTCCGCATAGTCCAGGATGTTAGTGAACACCCCTAGTGTCTCCCTAGTGGAAACCTGAGTCTTTAAAGCTCTCACAAGGACCAGATTTTGATTAAAAGCATCTCAAAAATAGAGATAAATAAAGCTATCGCTACATATTGAATATAAGTAAGGAAAATGGCTACTAGGCTGGCAAATGCTCAAGAGTAAATATTCTGAGAATGCTTTCACATGGTGGTTAAGTTTAGTTAGTATCTTATTCTAGCTCTAATCACTCTACCTCAGACATGTCTTTCCTTTATGATACCTCCTTTCTATACCTTCTAAATAATGCTTCATTAATAATTATAATGCTTCTTTGCGCTTACTTTTTGATGTGATAAAACTGTTGGGAGCTGAGGATGCTCTGAGTGAATGCAATTACTGACAAAGACCAGCCCTCAGACCACTGGGAACTGGCAAAGGCTTCCTCCAGTCTGTGTGTGAATGTTGACACTGTACAAAAAGCATGAGTGCAGCGGGTTACAGCCTGACATTGCCCCCTGCAGACGCCTCCTACTGAGACGAGCTCTCCCTCTTTCAACAGCTATAAATACTGTTTATAAAAAAAAGGGGTATCTGGTACCCAGAAGACACCTGTGTGTCTGTCCTTTCTTCATTCTCTCAGTGCCTGTCAGGTTTCCAGGGCCAAGAGGTGCTTGGGTGCAATGGGAAATGTTCCTGAAACTCTTTTTATTTTGTGTTGGGGGCAACTGTGGTGGGGTGTACATGGTGCTCAGAAGGCAATTTGCAGGAGCTGGTGGTCGCCGTCCCCTTTGGTTCCTGGCTGCACATAACTTTTTTAACCACTGAACTTTTAGAATGTAGCAATGATTATAGAACACTGTGACTACACAAACGCAGCTGGACTGTTTCCTAAAACAGTTCAAGTGGGATATTTTACCTAGTTTTTAAAAAAAGTCTTTGGGGCTGGAAAGATGGCTCAAGCAGTTAAGAGCACTGGCTGCTCTTCCAGAGGACCTGGATTCAATTCCCAGCATCCACATGACAGCTCACAACTGTTTGTAACTCCAGTTCCAGAGGATCCAACACCTCATACACCACACAGGAAGGCAAAACATCAATGCATATGAAATGAAAATGAATAAAATTTTTAAAAAAGTCTTTCAGCTCACTTTAGCACACATGCTAAAATTGGAATGAGACAGAGATTTCATGGTCCCTATGCAAGGATGACTTGTAAATTAATGAAGCATTCCGTATTTTAAAGTTTAAAAAAAGGTTAATAAAACAGTCTTCCATTCTGCTGGTACTTTATCCAGAATTATCTATCTGAAACATACAATTATTTGTTTACCATCCTCATTTTCTTGTTATTGCCCTGAAGTCCTTTACAATGTAGCTCCCAAGCCCTCTGCTCACACCTTTACCAGGAGTCCTCTCGCTCAGTCACACGAAATGGGAAGTCCTTGTCCTTCGGTTTGAAATGCTCCTTTCCAGTCCTGGTCTGAAGAACTTACACACTCAAGTGTCAATACTTATGAAGAACTTACACACTCAAGTGTCAATACTTATGAAGAACTTACACACTCAAGTGTCAATACTTATGAAGCCTTCCTTACATCCCCAAACAGAATCACTCTCTTCCTCTTTGGTGCTCCTTACATACTCTTGTCTGTTATAAAGCAAACACTGTGTTAGGGTTTAAGACAGAAACAGAGAGTCTTACTGTGTAGCCCAGGCTGGCCCTGAACTCACAGAGATCTTCCTGCTTTGCCTCTCCAGTGCTGGGCTTAAAGGAGTGTGCCTCCACACCCAGCTAGACAGGGAGTTCTTAAGAAAACCCACTGTCTATTGGGGCAGAAAGACATTTTAAACAAAGTGTCCACCATTCAGTGTCCCCACAGTAATATAAAAAAAGTTAACAGAAAGAGTACATGTTCTGGTTCATGGAAATGGGTTACTAAGTTTATTTCGTTCTTGGAGGCAGGGTCCCCGTCCTATAGCCCGGGCCCAGCTGGCCTACAGCTATTTACCCCAGGGCTGGCCTCTGTAACCCACGGCACTCTTCCTGGTCGTCTCCTGAAAGACAGGATTATAAATGTGAGCCACCTGTGGGCCTGGGCTACTAATTTTAAGTCATAGTAAGTCTTCCCAAATGAAAATAGCCAAAATACACAGAAATAATATCAACTATACCTTTGTACTCTTGGAGTAAGAGAACCTATAATAGTCAAAGAATATTTTTCTCAAGGGTAGTTTTACTGGCACAAAGGAAAAATTTAAGTTCCTGTCCCTTTGTAGGACGCCTACGTTTTAAAATGTGTACAGGGTTTCCGTGTAACAACAGCCTCGCTAGCTTCTCTAAGTTGGCATGCTTTCCTCAGCCAGGCGAGTTCATGTGGAGCATGGAGAAGGGTCGAAAGCAGGACTTATGTGGTCACTGGCACAGAAGGAACAATTAGGTCTCTGTCTGATGGAACTGCAGCCTCTTGAGAATCTGGAGTAGCAGCCCGAGGCAGGGAGGGCCAGGCTGGGATGTTGTGGGCAGAAGAAGCGCATGAGCAGAATGGAGGGAAATCCCCCAGGAACAGGTTCCAGTCAGGCTCTTAAAAGGCCATTTCTGGGGGTGAGAATGTAGTTCTGGGTAAGTGCCTGCCAGAGGAAGGAGGCTCTGAGGTGGGTTTCCTGCACTGTATGGCACATGCCCGGAGTGAGGCACTTGGATCAAAAGTATAAGCTCATCCTCAGCAACACAAGCAGTTTTTGGCCAGCCTGCTTACATGAGGCCCTATCTCAAAATCAAAACAAAACAAAAACCTTGCTGATGACGCCACAGTCGTTTCTTTACATTACTCTTTACTCCTTAATAATTTTACTTCAGGAATAATGGTTTCTTCAGGCAATCAAAAACATGGCAAAATATAACGAAGGCTGAACTGAACGAAAACCCTAATGATGGGGGGAATATATCCCTGCTTCTGTTTTGAACATAGTTACTTCCTCTTTTCCACAGCCCCCAGGCTCAAAATGCTGGGTTCATCTAGGGTAGGTTTTTTATTTCCTTCAAGTCTTAGAGCTGATTGGGCCTCAAATCCCACAGATTCTACTTGAATCTTTAGTTCTAGTCTTTTTACATTTCATGTGGAGGTCATAGGACAACTTCAGAGAAACTGTTCTCTTTCTATCACGTGTGTCCAGAGGCTGACCGCAGGATATCAAAACAATTTTAACTCACTGAGCCACCTCACTGGCTTCTAAATAGCTTTATGGTGTATGTATACATGCTAGTTCCAGGGGACTCTTGGTAGAAACGGTAGGGTCAGATGTGGGTACTTGGACAGACATACCTGTGAAACAAATCTGCTTGTGAGTACATGAGTGGTGGGAAGTCTATTTGAGTTGGAGACATTGTCTAGCCAGGAAATTAAGGAAATACTGGGGGAACAGCACTAACTGGGCCTTGACTGTGAGGTCTACTTTGGATTTAGATAGAGCTGGTGAAGGGAACCGGAAGGAGAGCACTTGGGAAATGGAGAACAAAGGCTGGTCACTAGGTCACTAGGTCACTGGTGAGAATAAGCCTGGGACTGAGTACCAGCACTCAGTGATGCCTGCTTGACAGGCCTTCATTCCTGGGCTTCCAAGTCATTTCCTTTCTAGTATCTGCTTGGGAGCTGACAACTATTTCCACCAGGAACCACAGGTGCTAAACAAAGTTCGCAGTTCCTTTGTGATCACAATGGATTCCTTCTTCATTTGTAACTTGTAAGGGAGCTACTGCTTCGAAAGCTGATGTATGTGTTCAGTATTGCACAGACTGACTCAGGCTGGAGAAAGGGCATGTACTCTGGAGATAGTTCAAAACTGTCCACTTACCACAGCCTAACAACAAAGACTGTGATCAATTAAGACTAAGAATACTAACTTAATCCTTCCCAAATTTCCTTTCATTCTACAGCCCTTACTTAAAGGGTAACCACCTATTACCTACAACAAGCCATTCAGATGCCTCCTGCTGGAGTTCAAGGTTTTATATGATCCAGCTCCATCAACCCATTCAACCTTACTGGCTACCATTCCTACGCACCAACTCTCCTTTTGTTAAGAGGAATAGATTACAACAGGGTTCATTTAAACGGGTACTACAGAGTTAATTTTAATCCATACATGTACTGGCTAGTTTTGTGTCAATGAGACACACGCTAGAGTCATCATAGAGGAAGAAGCCTTAGTTGAGAAACTGCCTCCATGAGATCCAGCTGTAAAGCATTTTCTCAATTAGTGATCAATAGGGGAGGACCCAGCCCATTCTGTGTGGTGCCATCCCTGGGCTGGTGGTACTGGCTTCTGTAAGAAAGCAGGTTGAGAAAGCCAAGGGAAGCAAGCCAGTAAGTAGTACCCTTCCATGGCCTCTGCATCAGCTCCTGCTTCCAGGTTTGAGCTCCTGTCCGGACTTCCTCCAATGATGGCCTGTGATCTTGAAGTGTAAGCCAAATAAACCCTTTCCTCCCCAACTTGCTTTTTGGTCATGGTGTTTAGTCACAGCAATAGAAACACTAAGACAAGATGATAGTTTAGGCTCCCCCCTTTTTAGACATAAACAAAAAAATATATTTTATGAAAAAATAAGATGAAGGCAGTTATTTATCTTTTAAAGATGTGTTATGTATCCATAAAATCCCAAACTATTGTTCCCAGAGTGTGCAAATATGGAAGAACAATTACAGATAACATTATATAGTAACATCTATCTTGGTATGGGGGGTGGGATTATAGATATATACCTCCGTGAAAAACAATGTTCCTGATATAGTTCATTGGATCTAAATTTTACCCCCAAATAAACCAAAAGCAAACACTAGTCCATAATAGACTATACTTGATCAAGTTGTAAAATGTTATAAGCTTAAGCAAGTACCAGGGCTTGCTTTTTTTTTTTGAGATATGGGCTCACACTGTAGCTGAGGCTAGCCTAGAACTCACTAGCAAACTTGCCACTCCCCCTGCCAAATCCTGGAACTAAAGGCATGCACTACCAAGCCCAGCCAACGGCAGGCATTTTTTGCCCCTTGATGCTTCTGAATCATATACTTACGTCTTACAACATTGTTGTCTCTCTCACTAATTATAATGTTTTGGTGGCCATAGATAGTATCTTATTTGTATTTTTGTCCTCAATTCTTTTCATGCTGGGTAAAAAAATATGTGCTCAGAAATAATAGAATGGCAGAGTGAAGGTGGACTATCGCTAAGGATCAGAGTATTTCTAGCAGTTCATTTCTCACACATTCTAAAAGTTAATCTGTTCAATTTGCAAAAGAAACTTCTCCTTCTCCCATGAACTTCCAAATGTAATTTTAAAAAACCCACATCTATATCCATTTGTCTCCTCTTTTTTTTTTTTAAAGATTTATTTATTTTATGTATATTCGTACACTGTAGCTGTCTTCAGACACACCAGAAGTGGGCATCAGATCCCATTACAGATGGTTGTGGGCCACCATGTGGTTGCTGGGAATTGAACTCAGAACCTCTGGAAGAGCAGTCAGTGCTCTTAACCACCAAGCCATCTCTCCAGCTCCTTGTGTCCTATTTCTTAAACCTGACTCTGAAGGCCTAACATTCAACATCCAGAAAGACTTCTAAGGAGGGCCCCGGAATTTTATTTGTTCAAATCCTGATAAACTCAGAACTAAAAGATTCCTGAAATTAGAACTCTGGGAAGGATAAAAAAATGAGACATTAAAAAGCCATGAATCTAATTATCAAAAAGCCTACTACGGGGCTGGAGAGATGGCTCAGCGGTTAAGACCACTGACTGCTCTTCCAGAGGTCCTGAGTTTAATTCCCAGCAAGCATATGATGTCTCACAACCATCTCTAATGGGATCCGATGCCCTCTTCTGTTGTGTCTGACAGCGTACTCACATACATAAAATAAATAAGTCTTTTTTTAAAAAAAGCCTACTAAGACACAAAGCTTTAAAGTGAAGCTTTAAAGACAGTAGTCACCTATTACGCCCACCAACCTAAAGCCAGACTGGCTCCTCCCCTTCTCCATCCAATTACAACCACTCAGAGAGCTGGAGCGCACGCTACTTCCAGGATGGCAAGAAGACGGGAGTGTAACCCTTGGAACCCAGACCTTCTCACGGTAACATTCTGCAAACAACGCGGTCCTGCGGTGCAAGCACCAGGTTTGGACCTGAACACCCGAGTCCAAGTCCCAGCTCCACTTCCGGGCTCGTCTGTGCCGTGCACATGTCTCTTACTCTCGGAGAAATGTAATGATTCTCTATGGACTACAGGAGATTGCGGAATGTAAAGAAAGCTTTAAGGAAGATGCAGGCGATTCTTCAACTTGTTAGGGCAGTAGCGCTCCCAGTGGGGGACGAGCGGCCAGAGGACCAATCACAATCACCTCACCCTTCACTCCCTTCCCGCCGCGCGCGGGTGCTGAGGCCGCTCCTTGCGGTCCGGCCCCTGCAGAAGCCTCGCGGCGATGCTTGCCATACCTGCAGCCACCTGGTCAGCGGGCCCCTCCTGCTGACCCATGACGAAGTCTTGCACGAGGCCACACAGGGCGCCCATAGGCGCCGCTGCCTCCTCCAGAGCGGTGGCGGCAGCCATGACGCGAGCCCGAGACTGTGGGAGGGGAAATGGGTGTAGCCACGAGATGCGTCTCTCCGCGCACGCGCCTCCACAGCCAATAGTTGGGCGCAGGCCTAGGGGGCGGGGCACTCCTAGGTCACGTGCCTGCCGGCTCTGGGCCAGGCGGTTCCTTAAGGGACCTAACGGCCCCTCCCCAGGGGGCGGGGCCTGGGCCGGGGCGCGGCTCAGGGAGGGGAAGTGACTGCTGGGCACGCAGCCGGGGAGGTTGAGGGCGCATAATTCCCGGCCGCTCTCCCCGGGAGACGGACTGCAGGGCGGGCACCTGGCTGGGTGGGGCCGAGGGGCGGTACGTACCCTGGGAGAAGCCAATGAGAAAACCAGGCCCGGCCCGAGGGGCGGTGCCGTCGGTCACATGCGCACCTGGGGCGGCTGGCGGCCGAGGCGCGGGCACCCAGAGCTGGAGGAAGGGAGCGGGGCCGGGCCGGGGCGGGGTTAGGCAGGTGAGTGACAGGCTCCGGGGGGCCGGCCCCAGCTGGGAGCTCCGAGTGATCCAGGAGTAGCTGCGGCGGTGTCCGCCCCCTCCCTCCGCCCCTCCAGCCGGGCTGGTCTCTGACCGGGCAGTGTCGCGGGCCCCCCTGGCCTGGCCACCTCCCTGTCCCCTCGCCCGCAAAGTTTGTGGCGAAGCCGGCGTCGGGCAGAGCGCGCCCCAGGGGAGATCCAGGAGCTCCCGATGTCCGGCTGCGGGAGCCGTTGACCCGGGGACGCCGCGGTTCGGGGCAGCAGCGTGGAGCAGCCGGCCGACCGCCGCCTCTGGTGCATGGGGACCGGCTGAGAAGCCAGCATGGGCAACTGCGTGGGGAGACAGCGCCGGGAGAGGCCGGCTGCTCCGGGACACCCCCGCAAGCGAGCAGGTAACACCAGGAAAGAGGGTCCCGGCGCGCTGCCAGTTGGCCCTTGCCTTGCCCAAACCTTGGGGTTCCTGAGCGACCTCGCTCGGCGCCCTGCGCTTGGGTTCCCCATGGCTTCTCGAAACCAGACGGGGCCCTCCCCGGCGCGGGCTGGCGGGGAAGCGAGTTGGGGTAACTGCGAGCGCTGACCCGGCTGCGAGGCCAACTCGCTCCCACCGGGAAGCTGGGGGTGGGGGCGGGGGCAGGAAATGTTTCCAGACCGCGACGAGGCTGGCGGAGGGGGCCAGGCGAGTGCGCCGCTGGTCTGGCAGTCCCGGCCGGGGTAGAACGGCGGACGGCCGGGGCGCGTCCTGGGCAGCCTGTGTCCCCAGGAGTCGGAGCGATCGAGGCGAACACAGTCGCTCATTCCAGAGAGTCACTGTGTCATTATCGGGCTGCAGGTCGTTGTCTGCGGGAATCCGACTTGCAAAAGCAGGGCAGGACCATGGAATAGAAACCTTTATTTCCCCCCACCTCTCCACAGGGCTTTTTGGAGCCTCCTGGTTGTCTGGGAGTCTAGGAAATGTGGGGTGCGGGGTGAGCGTCGCCTTCGTGTTTGTTAGGAGCGTTTTCAGCTCTTGGAATGGGATCCGTCTCAGCCATGAGAAGGGGATCTGCTCTCTGGCAATCTTCGAAGCTCCAGTAGCGCGGTCTTACTTTCTTGGTAAGCCCGTCCTGTCCTGGCGCTTTGTTTGGGGTCATTTCCTTGTCTTGTACTCTCTTTTTTGGTGATGTTGCAAGGAACTTATGCAAATGATAAACTGTGGAGCACAAAAAAGACCTTCAACACTGGTCTGAATTTCAAGATCTACCTCTTTTTTATGTAAAAACACAGATCCAGAGAGGTTGAGCAGGTTTCCCTAAGTCACACAGCTAGTTAGAAGTGCAACTGGAGTTGAAATCCAGTCTCTTCCCCCTTGTTGTTACCACATACCCCTTTATGTAAGAGGAGCCACAGGCGCAGTTGTTAATGAAGTGGAAACTCTAGTTGGAGTTTCCTGTCTGCTATGACACTGAAGGTGTGTTGTTTTGCTTGTGTAAACTGGGAAGGAGGATGGGAAGAACCAGAGGGCAAGTGGGGAAGGATGTGTATGTGCTGGACAAGATGACTTGTGCAAGCAGAAACGTTTTTATGGGAGGATGGAGTAAAACTTACCAGATTCCTCTTGAAAGCAACCCTGGCCTTTCTTCTGACCAAGGACGTTCATTCATTCATTCATTCATGCATGCATTCAATGAAGCAGACAGTCAGCAAATACTTCTTATTTATTATATGCGCCATCCTTGATCTTGCAGAACGTTTTCATGGTTGACTACCCTTTCCTACCTCAAACCCCTCACTGCTTTTTATCTCTGCTATCCTTATCCTGGTTTCCTTTCTTTATCATTTTTTTCTTCCAGTGTTGAGAGTCAGGAGTTTACAGAAGCATTCTGCCGCTGAGTTGCATCTCTATCCTCCAATTTTCCTTTTCAGTTTTTCTTGCCCGCCCTCACCAGTGGCTCAGCTTGACATTCTGGGTTTTCTCATTACATTCCCTCCCAGAGATAGCTTACTTAGTTTCACACCTCTTTGTCCATCGGAAAGACCCGTCTCTTAGTTACCAGCTTGATTCCCAGACCCTCCTGTCTAGGCAGACATGGGTACTGTGGATATCCTGGGGCTCAACCCATCCACAACACGTTCTGCACTTCATTACCCCTGTCCTGTACTCTGCTGACTTGTCCTCAGCTTTCTGTCAGCTCATCACAGGGGCCTGTTGGATCTTTGTCATCGTCATTGGGTCTTATGTCCTTTCCCAAGCCATCTGAAGCCCGGCTATTCCCCCAGGCTCCAGGGAGGGGAAGCTCACCGTCAGTCACTCATCTCATACCTGCACACACTTCATCTGGAAGCCACTGTGTGTCCAGACTGTAGTTATGTTCAGTACCTTCTACCTCTACAAGACCTTTAACTTTCAAGACTGTACAAATCTGACCTGGTCCTTTTAGAACCAGATTGCTTCCTCTTCCCTGACATTAAGGCCAATAATGTTTACATATACCATTTCCACTTTATGATAGTCTTTCTTCAGAGTACACCTCAAATCCCAAATTCATCCATTCATCCTCTTTGTCTTCATTTCTTTTCTTTTGAGACAGGACCTGGCAATAGAATGCAAACAGACTGGTCTAGAACTCCCTATGTACCCAGTCTAGCCATGTAGTAGCCTGGCCTTGAACTCTCCAGCCTCCAGTGCTAGGATTGCAGGAGTCTACCACCATATCCTACCTTTAAGTTGTTTTTTTTTAATCAACACACAAAATAAGGGGTTTACTTTTGGCATTTTCATCATCTCTATCACATACTCTGCTCATATCTATGTCCCCATGAAGCAGCCTGCCCAGTAGGCCCCCATCCCCAGCAGATACTTAGCAGTGCCACGGTGCCACTTTGTTAACAATTGTCTGTTCTATATTATTAGTCATGTCTTTGAAGTTCACAGTCCTCTATCTGCAGCCAATGCTGTAAGCCTGGAGACCTGGCTTCTGTCTTTTCCTTGTGTGTTGGTCCATTTCTGTCCCTGCCTCACTCACTCACACAACTGTGTGTACACACAGTCAAGCACTGAGCACAGTGGCTCCCACAGGGGAAGCGCTCAGCACTTGTTACTGTAGAAAGCTAACTGACTTCATCTTGCAGCTTTAATCTTTTGTGCAAACATTTTGCTGAAGTATATCTCAACTTTTTTTTAGCCTGCTAGTGAATGGTCCTTTTAATTCTGTGGATCCTACTATGATTGGTTTTATTCATAAAGTCCAAAGCCAAGGGCTACTCTGATGGATGACAGATTTGGTACAAGGGGAGGAATCCCTCTTAACTTCACAGCATGCACTTGGCATCCTGTAATATCTGTGGCTTACCTTTTGACAGGGTTATGGTGTTGTCAGACCTATGCCTAAAACTAGGGGGTGGCTCAGAGGTAGAATAGTGGCCTATAATGTATAATTGAACCCCTAGCACTGGGTTTGGGTGTGCCTGACCCTTCTCCATAACTGAACCATAACTTTTGCTTTCTTTTGTTCTGAATGGGATGAAACCCTGAACAGAGACATGGAACTGGATGGCTGCTTAGCAGGTCAAGGCACTTGACACCAAACCGGACCAGCTGAGTTTAATCCTTGAGATCCACACGATAGAAAGAATAGACAACCTCCTGAGTGTTCTTTGACTTCCACACTCGTGTCCGGGACAGTGTGTGCGTGTGCGTGTGTGTGTGTGTGTGTGTGTGGATACACACTCAAAACCACATGCACAACATATTTTAAAGAGAAGGAGAGGCAGGGCTTGGTGGTACACATTTTGAATCCTAGTACTCTGGATGCAGAGGCAGAAGAATATGTGAGTTTGAGGCCAGCCTTGTCTACATATTGAGTTTTGGGCCAGCTGGGGCTACGTGATGAGACCCTGTCTCAAAAAACAAAACAAGAAATTCAAGAGGAAGAGCCTGAAGTCTGACCCTAGGCCTCTGACCCTGGGCACCTCAGCAGGCCTCTCTCAGCCTCATTTCTAACTTGCCAGAAGGGGACAGAGTCATTGAAGGCCATTAGTGCTGTGTTATCATCTTCTTAAAGATGGTTGTTCCAGACTGGAGTTACTGGACTGAAATGTACCTCACAATGGTACCCTTTGTCCTTAATTCTGTCTTCTCAGTCATTTGACAAATGAAACGGACTCAAAGCCCATGGTCAAAGAATCTCAGTCAGAGGACATTTGGCCTGAGTCGGTTCTCTCTGTCTACCATGTAGTTTGTGGCAGTCACAAACACAGATGCTCAGTGGTGGTAGCAAGATCCTTCAGCCACTGCCATTTTGCTGGCCTGATTGTCACTGTTTTTGTTTTTTTAAACAGAGATAAATACTATCTTTAAGATTTATTTTTATTTTATGTGTATTGTGCTTGTGTCTATGGGTACCCACAGAGGCCAGAAGAGTGTGGGATCTCCAGAGCTAGAGTTACCAGCAGTAATAAACCATCCATTGTGGGTCCTAGGCTCTGAACTCTGGTTCTCTGGAATAGCAGAAAGCGCTCTGGACTGCTGAGCTGCCTCTGAGCCCTCACAATAAGTATGATTTTTCTAGCCACATTTGCCACATTTGCTGCAGTTCCTGTTTGGAACTCATGTGAATGCTGATGACTGGGAAAAGGAATATCCTGAAGTTATTATAGTACTCTTCATCGTTTGGTGACATTTTAAATTTTCCTTGGATAGTAACAACTACAGACATCAAAGAAACCAATGTATTTTTAAATAAAATTTTGTGAGATAGTCTTTAATTTTTCTTACTATGTAGCCCCCTTTAAAGTTATTTTTTAATTGTCGCTCTGAATGCACCCTGAGTAGGCTCTGGTTCCCCTTTTCTAGATCCTGGCTATCCTGGATACTTGAGGATTTATTCCTGTGGAGAGTACTTCCCATACAGTACCTCAGGTAGATCAGTACCCTGCCCAGGAACTGGGTGAAGCACCTGGGTCCGCAGCCATGGCAGAGAGAAATGGAAGTGGCAGAACAGGCCCCATCCTGTGAGAATGTGGCAGGGCTGAAACCCAAATGTCTGACCCTGTGATGTGCCAGGTGGATCCACTTACATTCTGGACTTGTAAGCTCAGAGGGGAGAGCCCTGGGCCCTGTTTCAGCCTGGCTGGGCTTGGCTCTGTGGTTGCAAGGAGTCTGCTTCTTGTGGGGGCTGTGGCTAATCTTAAAGGAGTAATTGAGCAGCTTCTCCATTTGCTCAGTAAACATTTACTGATCATCAGGCACCTTGCTGGCTGTGAACGAGCATGGTCCTTGGCCACACAGAGCTTACAGTCTTGGGGGTACAGACAATAAATACAAGAAAGCTACATGATTACCCATGTGATCATGCTTGTTGCTTATAGTTATGTATCATATGTGCTAGAGACTCCCATGTTTATAATCTCAACCCATCCTCTCCAATTCCAGCCTTGAAGACTTTCCCAGTTGTCTGTACCTCTACTTCCCAGAGGTCTCTCACATCCAAGCCAGACTGAAATCCCACTCCTCTCCTACCCTCCAACTTGTTTCTGTCTCCCTTATTGGTGACTTCATTCTTCAGTTGTGCAGGCCTCCAAAACTCAAGTTTCCCTTGTCTCAAATTCCATATCCATTTAATCGATAAGTCCTGCTGGCTTTGCCCTCAGTGTATTCTGCTCCCGACACTCTCCCTTCTGTACTACCTTGACCGTGGCTTAGCAAGACATCAGCGGCCTCTCGGCTGACCTTCCTGCTTCCTCCTTTGTCTCCCACAGACTGTATCACAGCAGCCGAAGCAATGGTGTGACCTGTAAGTCAGATTTCGTTCCTCCCTTGCTCAGCCCTTCCTGCGACTGCCCAGCTCACTCAGTGTCCTGCTGCTGGATTCCAAGGCACCCATTTACTTGTCTTTAGGCATCTGTTATTCCCCTTCCCAGCCCCTTGGAGTCTAAAATGGTCCCATCCTCTCCTCAGCCCTCCCAGGCTATCCTTCTGGAAAAGCATTCCCCCTTCCTTTGCTCTTGGCATTATCTATTTCCCTTCTCTGTTCTGTTTTCCTCCATATGCCACAGCATCACCTACCACAGCATCACCTAATGCTGACTGGATCACCTTTCTCTGTGTAGTCAGATTTAGTCTTCAGTGCCAACAGCAGTGCCTAACGTAGTAGGTACCTAACCAGTTTTTCTTGAATGAATTAATGTGTAACAGCCACAGTAGGATCTCTAGGAAATCTAAATGAGCCTACCTGTGTTAGAGCAGGTATCTTAAGAGAAGGACTGGGCTACAACCTGAGTGCCCAGGACCGGCACACCCCTTCCCCAGGGGTGGGTGTGGCTCCTCGTGCCTCGGGTATGATTCTCAGTGGGAGCCTCACGCTGGGAGACAGAGGCACTGAAGCTAGAGTGCTTCTCAGAGCAGCGCCACTGTGAAGTCCTAACCAGGCAGGAGCACTGCTGTGTGATGTGTGCAGGCTCACCCTGTGTTCATAGTCTGTAACTCACAGGGCAGAGAGGAGGTGGCCACATAGAATGTGAGAATGTGAGGCAAGAAGTCAAGCGATGTGGATTCCAGGCCTCTTCGTCATTGATTTGGTAGAGCATTTTTAGAATCATAGGATTTCAGAGGTAAAAAGAAACCTAGAGATTTCTTTATCTCGTTTTTTCTTATCTAGCTATTAAAAAGGGGAACAAAGGTGTATCTGCACCCTACCTTGTTCACAGAACTATGGTGCAGCTTGTATCAAAACTGCATGGGCTCTGTCAAGTATCGATTGCGATGAGGTCAAGAAGTGTGGAATAGTCAAGGTCAAATGTATTCAGAAAGGAGGAGCAAACGCTTAGTCTCTGTTATGTTCATGATTGGTTTTGTAGGGCAGGTCATTTGTTTCAAGCTTGGCCGATCCTCTCTTCCCATATAGATGTAGATATAAGCTATATACATATATGTATGTACATATATGACACTATTTCTAGTTTACTGCAATAAGAAGTTATGAGGATGAAGTTAGCTAAATAATTTTAAATTCTTTTCATGGCTGCATGGCCTCAATAAGGTTTTCATCTGACACTGGAGGGAAAGGCTTTTCTCCTCTCTCCATTCTAGTTGTTTGTGTGGCTTTGGATAAGCCCCTTGATCTCTTTAAGCCTCAGTTTCCCTGTTAATATAATGGAGAGCCTGTCCCTCTGTTGACCTCTCAGAGAGGTTGTAAGACTGAAACGAAACCCTGGATGAAAAGGAGACTTTGTGAACTTAGAAGGTTTCTATTCAGAGCTACAGAATTTTTACAAAGACATATCCAGTGATTTTTCCCCCTTTTAGATCACTGGAGGGTACCCTTTTTAAGGCGGAAAACTATAAAAGATCTAGTTAAAACCTGTTTTAGGATGGGAATCACTAGAACGACTGAGATTCTCCTGAATAAGATAGACACAGCATCAAGAACACTGTGTAACTTTGGTTGTTGAGGTTACACTGTGCATGTGTAAAGCACCTGCTTGGTGGGAGTGGGAACCCCAACAGGTCTTCTCAAAAGCTTTATATCAGAAAGAAGAGAATTCTGGCGGCAAGAAAAGTGATGGAGCAGAAGGAAACGATGAGCTGCTCTGCCTGTCACTGTGCGTCTAAGAATGAGAGGCCTCTGAGGCTTAGGGCTGAGGACTCCCACCTAAGTGGTCCGTCCCCTGGCTGAGTTATTATGGTCCATGTTCCTACCTAGTACAAACCTTGCTCAGTCTTCTTCCTGAAAATTAGTGGTCACCTTTCCCCCTTAACAAGCAGCCTGCTTAAGATGGGTCACTCAGGAAATGGCACATGAATGAAAAGTGCAGGGTCAGTTTAGGCTACATAGTAAGACTGAGGCCAACATGGACTACATTGAGATCCTGCCTCAACAGAACAAAGTAACGCCCTCCCCCCAACGGCTAACCATATACATAACATAAAATGTACTTTAGTTTTTAATGACATCTAGGACCTTACACATGCTAAACAAGTGCGGTACCCTTAGCTGTGCTCCTTTGGTTTTTAGGGGTGGTCTCACTTGGAGGCCCAGACTGGGCTGACACTTGCTATGTTGTTCAGGTTATCTGTGAACTCATATTTGTTGAATGCCTTGCCTCTGCCTTCTGAGGGCTAGGATTACAGGATTGTGGCACTATGCCTATGTAGAATATTTTCACTATTGATCCTGTTGTAGCATGTGTCAAAGTATCTTTTCAAAAAAAGAAATAACACCTAATTGTCCTGCTATTTTGCTTCTGTATCTTTATAATATCCACACTAATGGTTTCTCATGTAGTGGACATTTCTTTTGGGCCCAAGTAGCCCCTTTAGTGTCCCGGGAAAATAGACAGCAGAGCTGCTTCTGTTTAGAGAAACAGCAGTAGATTGGAACTTGAAGCCTGAGGGATATTCTGATGGTGGGTGTAGGCCAACATCTCTGTTGGTCAGGATCTGGCTGGCTTCTGGATTTCTAACTCCATGGCTGGAAAGATACAGTACAGCGTTCTGATAACTCATCTGGCTCCTAATGGCATCTTAATGAGGCCTAGACAGCCACTAGTCTTGTGCTCCTTTTGCAGACAAGAGGGGTAGTGCAGTTCCCGTGGGGGAAGGTAGGGTGTGTCCCAGGGCTTTGGCTATGTGGTGAGCTGCTTGGCCCCGCAAGGCCATGCATGCACTCTTACCCCCAC